>JAHQIV010000532.1:0-19542 GCA_030463285.1 Phytophthora europaea
GGCTGCCGCTCGTGGCGAATGGCAGTACTGCGTGGTCTGGGACCGAGGAACGCGAGCATTCGCTGCTTCGACCGCGCCCACATGACCGTTAGAACCTGGCCCGTCGCAGGGTCGCTCACGAGCGAGTAGAGGAAGTAGCCCAGCAGAGGAACCAGCACCGCCGCGTACACCACCGCAATGAACATCCACAGCTCCTCAAGCGACGAGACGGAGCTGTTGGACTTGGCATGCGCTGGAGTTGCCAGCGCGTGTAGCGCCGCGAAGACGCTCGGGATCTTCATGCCTTCAACTTGAAGTGGGGAATTTGATTTGACGGGGAATTTGCAATATGAATTTGACGTTAATTTCGGAATTTTCTCATTATAAAAAAAGCGCGGGAGTTAGTATGGCTCGGATGAAGCGCCGACGCGAGGAAGCCTCACAGCGAAGCAAGCGGCCGCGCCACCGTACGTGGGTCTTGCAGGTGGCTACATGTTGTGTATGCAGTGATGTGTCTGAACTTGCTGTCGTATTGCGCAGGCGACTCGATTGACAGCGCTGATGGAAGCGAGAGCGACGACGACGTACAGCCCACGAATGTGGTGGTGGCGGATGGACCCAGCGACGCTGCAGACGAAGTTGAGAATCTGCACCTTGCTTAATTCCATGAGCATGCGAGGGCCGTACTGATAATACTTGAAGAAGATCAAGTATCGTCCTCAGCGAGCAGATCGGCTTGGCACTGCGTGTGAAGTCGAGTTGCACCTCCTCCTCCTCTCCGTTGTCCTCGGCCTTCTCTTCACGACCATTTTCTTCTGCTTTCCATTTTTTTTATTAAGCCGAGTGGTGTGCTGTGCTTGCAGTTGATCACGGACGGGGTATGAGGAGCTGCCAGACTCGCCGCGGTGACGCTGCAGGTTCTCGTGGTAGCGCACCAGCAGCTCCGTGAGCGCGGCCGCAGGGTGTCGAATGGCCTCCGGGTCCTGCACGTCCAATGGGCGGGTGGACTTGAGCACGCGGCGACGTGCTGAAGAGAAGGACGAGGACAATGAAGAGGAGGAGGAAGTGCAACTCGACTTCACGCAGACCGACTACGCAGTACAGATGAGCCAAGCCGAGCCGCCCGCTGAGGATGACGATGAAGACGGAGGGAGCAAGAAGGCCAACAAGGAGCCGACCATGCCGAAGGCCGCGCAACAACTCTCGGAGAAGGTGCGTTATGCTGCACGTCGATTTGCGCACGATGTGGTAAACGGAGGAGGTGTTGAACTGACGTGGCTGTGCTGTGTAGGCGCTGGACGAGCTCACGGCCAAGCTGGTGCGCTACATGCTGTACAAGGGCGGCCTGAAGCTGCCGATCAAGTTCGCAGACATCAGCAAGGACGTTTTACCACAGTACAAGAATGCATCGAGGTGAAGTGAAGACGGAGTGGGTCTGGCTGCGGTATATGTTTTGAGGTGGTGCTGATAATTGTTTTTGGTTGACGTACTTCAGATACTTCTTCTACCACGCGAAGCAGAAGATCGAGAATGTGTTTGGCTACCGTGTGGTGCAGGTGGAGGATAGTACCAGCAAGGAGTTGTACCTGGTGCTGAACAATGCGTCGTCACAGGAGCACTTGCTGCTCATGAACAAAACGGGCAAAGCTGCGTCACGCGGTTTCCTTATGATGGTCCTTGGTCTCTTGTGGTGTGCTCCAGCGCGACAACTTTCCGAAGGTTTGTCATGATGTCGAACATGTGAAGGCTTGTTGTTTTCGCCCTCGAGAACTCACTGCTACTGCTTATGATTTTGTAGACGAGTTGTGGAAGCAGCTTATTCGCCTGGACCCGAAAGTGAAGCTAAAAGGCGAGCACCCGCAGCTGGGTGACATCCCGCTGCTTTTCAAGACGTTTGAGACTCAGCTGTAAGTGAGACATCTCTCGAGTAAGTTTGATGGCCCGGCACTCACAAAGTTCGACTTTTCGGCGCTTTCAGTTATTTGGATGCGACGTCGGAGCTCGATGCGGACTTGAAGAAGATCAAGTATTATCAGTACGGCCCTCGCACACTCATGGAAGTGGGCAAGGTGCAGATTCTCAACTTCGTCTGCAAGGTACGACCATATTCTTCTGCTTGCCGTGTATTTTTGATTAAACCGACTGGTGTGCTGTGCTTGCAGTTGATCACGGGACGTCCTCCGTCGGATGTGCAGGTTAACGAGGTCTTATCGGAAGATAGTTAAGATCGCAGGTCGAAGCAACTGCATTCATGAGCAACAGAAATCAATCTAGCAGACAGGCAGGCTTCTTTTTTGCTCCCCGTCTTTGTTCCTTTCAAGCGAGCTCCATCAGTTCCCAAAAATGGAGTCGATTGTGGCTGCGTACGGATCATCGTCCGAAGCATCAGATGATGCCGCTTCAGCCTCGTCGGAAGACGAAGTGGAGGAATGCGCGTCAACCGTGGAGCTTAGTGTCGACGGAGCCGCACATGTCGGAACCAAGCGGAAGCGCCCCGTCGAGCCGCAGTGGAAACGAGCATTTCCGCACGTGGATGGCAATTGGCCAAGCCACGTACGCATTGACATCCCGGTCACCGAGGGGCTACGTGAGATGGCCAAATGCGCTATTGACCGTGCCCAGGAGCTCATGGGAGACGTTGAAACTTTGATTCCCTTTGAAGAGCTCGGGCTCGGCGAGTCTTCATCCACACATAGCGACAATGGACTGCATTTGAGTCTCTCGCGACCGTTTGTCCTCGCGTATGACCAGATCGAAGGCTTCGTAGACTCGCTTCGTTCCGCGCTTAAATGGCGACAGCGGTATGTGAACTACTGCGAGCTCCCCTTTGGTCGTATGGGAAAACTCACGATTTCTTATGTTCATGTAGCTTTAGCGTCAATCTGCAAGGGGCGCTAGTGTTGGTGAACGACGATAGGACACGCTCATTCTTGTCGCTTCGGGTTAGTGAAGGAAGACAGCAGTTAAAACAAGTGCTGCGCTGCGTGGATCAATGCCTTGCTCGCTTCGAGCTGCCGACCTACTATGAGGTACGCTCAGTAAAGGATGCATATATGAAAATGAGTGATAATATTCATTTTTTCTGTCGTTGTGTTTGCTGCCGATGGCCTGAACCGTGCTGCATTCACTCGCTCTGGGGTGAAATGGATTTCTTAGGATCCTATCCCGCATGTCAGCATCGCGTCTTCGATGGGCGAAGAACTCGCGCAACTGACACCGGACCAATGTGAAAGCCTTCTCACCCCACGGCAGGAATCACAGAAAGTAGCAAAGCCAAGCCGCTTGACGGCAGGCGTTACAAGAGTTCACGTGGCCATTGGCAACAAACACTACGACATCCCGCTCCGCTGATCACCATATCCTCCGGTTCTCCTTATGAGCAACTTAACTCCATGTTGGATAACCCCATGTTGGATAACCCCACTTGTCTCCAATATTCGCCGCCATCATCGTCGAAGTCCTCACTCGCTTTCGGTGTCAGATGCGAGGTCGATAACTTGCGTTCGAGAATCGATTTCATCCATCCCAGCATCTCGCTCCCGTGCTGTCATGACCGGTGTCGCTGTGGCTGGTCTCAGAGGCACCGGCAATGACAGCGGGAACGGTTTGCTTGTTTCCTCATCCGAGCTGATGTCAGACAAAGTGAAGACTGGCACATCATCTAACGGCCTGACCCCACGCCCTCCTCGTTTCGACCGCCCTCGCTCATTGTTTTCTACGGTTCACAGCAATCACAACCACGTCAGTTTGCGCATGTTGCGGGACTTCACCACTTTCAGCTACAGACGTACCATTTCTTTTCCGTTTCTTGCCATTCTTCCCCCCTGCACCTCGTTTCCCGTCATTCGAGGTTTTCTTCTTCTTTTCAGCCACCGGAGCACTTACGCTTGGGACGACAGGGACTGCCACTGCCACCGGGGCAAATGGCTTTTCATTGCTGGGGAGTTCTCCACGCGGCCGATCCCTCGAGCGTGACCGGCTGCGCCCCCGACCATTCTTGACTTTGCCTCTTCCGTTCAAACGTCCGTTCCGAACTCGAGCTTTCCCACGTGACGGTTGATTGGAACGGTTTGAGACATTTGCTTCTACTGGCGCGATTACCACTTGACGACCACTGCCAACGTCTTCGGTGCCTTCCCGCGGCGAAAGCGAACCATTGGTGGGGTGGACAACTTCGCCTACATGATCTTCAAACCACCCCCCTTCACCCCTTCTCCCTTCATTTCTTCGACCTTGGTCATGCGACCTCACTTGCCGCATGCTTTTAACTTGACCCCACAAATCGTTTACATAGAGAACTCGCGATGCTAGTTGCTGAAGGTCACCGGATACTGTACCCCGATAGCCTAAGAATGCAGGCAGGTCGTTAGCGCTTCCTCATTATCAATTGATGGATGGTACCGATCGAATGATTGTACAACAACGTACCGACTACCCATATATCCTTTCGGAGCACATTCCGAACATGGCTAAGCGAGCTGTAGAAATCGCCATCACCTACCCAATGCATGATAATGGTCAGCTTCAAACTGGGCAAAAGCATACAGGATTGGATGCGTACCAGCGAGCAAAATGAAACGATCGCAAATCTAGACACATGGCATGAACGAGGTTATCGCATGACTCCAACAGAAATACAAATGATAACGCATCACATTCGTACGTTTTCGTAGGCAAGAGACAAGATTTTGGTGGCGATTCTATCGGATGGAAGGACGGTGCTTGAGCAAACATTTCTAAAAGAAAACAATATGATATCAAGCGCACGAACCCGTTGTCCACTCCTTTCTGGACATTCTGCGTGAAGTGGCTACCACATCTCTTGCAGTGGCAGTTATACTTCTTCATAGGGAACAAGCTCACTTGAAACTGCGACAAACAAGCAGACAGAGTCTGGTCAATAACCTCGCAGCACCACACCTCGAAGATCGATAACAAGAGCTGCGACAACACCGCACAACCTGAGGCCCATCCGGTGGCGCGAACTTGAGCTTGTGGTACTCCGCCGTTAAGGTCGCGTTGAGTCGCTGTGCAGAAGGGTTCTGATCGAAGAACCAGCAATCTGATGGGACACGAGAAGGTCAAAAAGCATCCGCGGTGTTTCCAGCGCCGCGGCGGAAGCGACTGCATATACATGCATGCAACGATACAGTAGCTCCAACAAATGTATCTGAATAAAACCACGTCATACCTCCAAACTGGGTCATGGCCTGCTGCTCCAGTGCTGCACGGAGCTTGATGTAGTCGATCTTGCCTCCCTTCCGAGGACCAATACGAACAGCAAATGCCCAACATCAGCACCCCAATTTTAATAGCAACTGCAGAAAAATACCTCAATACATCAACAGCAAACTCACTAAGTCGCGGGCGCCGATCATCGCATAAGATCCGTCTGCAGGCATCCAACCAGTCGCAACGGGTAAGACGAAGAAACGCTGCATACGCCGCACCAACAGCTTAATCAGAACTATCTTTATGCATACCGATAACGAGAGCTGTGCGGGTCGATCCAGCCGTCTCCATGGCCGATACCGAGGACGCCGTGGACGCTGTCGAGCTCATGGAAGACGTTGTCGCCGTCGCCGCGTTCTCCGTTGCTTCTTGGTTGCATGCGCGCAACGATTTCAGCCAATGACGGAAGCGTTGTGTACAGTACACAACAGATACGTCGCCCCTCCTCCCGTCCCTCTCCGTCGAGATTTTTTCTATATTTTGATATTTTTTCCCGCGCAGTCACTGGTCACAACCGAAATCTCGCCGCCGCCAACAGACCGCCGCGTATCGCTCCCCGAGCGCAGCTTAGCCCAAGCCTACAGCAGAAACCCAGCACGCAACCATGCCCGGCGAGGAGAACAAGGAGTTCGACGACGAGTTGGTCGACTACGAAGAGGAGGAGGAGACGACGACGGATGCCTCCAAGGCTGCCGCCGAGGGCAAGGACGCCAAGAAGTAAGCAAAAAGATCTCGCTACCCCGAGGGGGGAATGTGTGCCCGAGAGAGGGGGAGCAGCGCCGAGGAGAGAGAGCGGACGCCGGGGGAAGAAGACGACGCTTTCTCGCTCGTTCGCCTGCGGTCGGAGGACCTCTGAAGCGCAGCCGCGCTACCGTCATGACGACGCAACCGACGCTCGCTCGGGATCTCCGACAGAGGAGGGGGAAAGGCCAGTTTGTTAACAACTTCTTCTGTATCTGTTCCGTGCTGTCGCTGGATGGTGATCGACAATCGTGATCGCGGGGAAATCTTGTCCACAGGGGCCACTACGTCGGCATCCACAGTTCGGGCTTCCGTGACTTTATCCTCAAGCCTGAGTGCCTGCGTGCCGTCGTGGACTGCGGTTTCGAGCACCCGTCGGAAGGTGAGCTTCAGTTGATCTAGTTAGAGGAAGGATGAGATGGGTAACAACAACTCACGATCTTGTGCCGTATCTGCTGTCACAGTCCAGCACGAGTGCATTCCTCAGGCCGTGCTCGGCATGGATATCATTTGCCAGGCCAAGTCGGGTATGGGCAAGACTGCCGTGTTCGTGCTTGCCACGCTGCACCAGGTAAAGAGATGCAGCTTATCTGACCTTCTCTGTTGTAAGTATGGTATCTTATGATTTTTTTTGCTTATACTTTTAGATCGAGCCTGTGGACGGCCAGATCAGCGTCGTGGTGATGTGCCACACCCGTGAGCTGGCGTTCCAGATCGCTCACGAGTACGAGCGTTTCAGCAAGTACCTGGTGGACGTCAAGACCGGCGTGTTCTACGGAGGTAGACAACCTGCTGTTTAAATTGTGGCCAGATGATGCATCCGCTGACATGACTTTGTTTGTAGGCGTGCCTATTTCGCAGAACCGTGAGGCTCTGAAGAACAACCCGCCTCACATCCTTGTGGGTACCCCTGGCCGTATCCTGGGTCTGCTTCGCGAAAAGACCTTGAAGCTGGACAAGGTGAAGCACTTCGTCATGGATGAGTGTGACAAGATGCTTGAGGCCATTGGTACGTCACGTGAGCGAAATATGGTAGCTTGGGTGCCCGTGATTAATTGAGCTTCATGTGCTTTTTCGTTGATAGACATGCGCCGCGACATCCAGGAGATTTTCAAGGCTACGCCCCACGACAAGCAAGTGATGATGTTCTCGGCTACTCTGTCGAAGGAGATCCGCCCCGTGTGCCGCAAGTTCTGCCAGGACGTAAGTATTTATTGCGAAAGGAAAGTGTGGTTAGCACCGTGTATTGACGAATGTTGCGACGAACTTCTTTGCTTCACAGCCGATGGAGATTTACGTTGATGATGAGACGAAGCTGACCCTTCACGGTCTGCAGCAGTACTTCATCAAGCTGGAGGAGTCGGAGAAGAACCGCAAGCTGAACGACCTGCTGGATGCGCTGGAGTTCAACCAGGTGGTGATCTTTGTGTCTAAGAAGAACCGTGGACGCGAGCTGAACCGTCTGCTGAACGAGTGCAACTTCCCGTCGATCTGCATTACGGCCGATCTCACTCAGGAAGAGCGTATCAAGCGGTACAAAAGCTTCAAGGACTTCCAGAAGCGTATCCTGGTGACCACGGACCTGTTCGGCCGTGGTATGGACATTGAGCGTGTCAACATTGTCGTCAACTACGACTTCCCGAACGACAGCGACCAGTACCTTCACCGCGTGGGCCGTGCCGGACGTTTCGGTACCAAGGGTCTGTCGATTAGCTTCATCTCGTCGGAGGAGGACACGGAGATGCTTGCTAAGGTGCAGTCTCGTTTCGAGGTCAACATCCCAGAGCTTCCCGACCAGATCGACATTTCCACGTACATGACCACTTAGGCAAACAGTTTCGGCTCATGAGGAGAACAAGGAAGGAGGAGAAGGGTGCGAGAAAGCAAACGCTATGTCCAAACCAACCATCCTCGCGCTTTCCAACCCATACGAGCTCCATTTCGGAAAAAAGCTTTACTGCTGCTGCGTGGCTGAATGAATATACCCAAAGCGCTGCGGGCGACTCTTTTACGACTCGGCTCGCGCTGTTTCTACAGATGTCGTCCCAAGCTGCCGGTTCCAAGTGTTACTCTTTTCTCCGTCGCTTCGTCGACCCGTCGATTTCCTTCATACCCCCAAGGTGGCTCTTGTACTTTTCGCGGATGCCGTCATTGCGCGCCCAAAGTGAGTCGCGGTTGGACGTGTCTTGGTCTGCCAGATGCGTGTACTTCGTGCTACGAATCATAAGTTGGGAAGCGTAACAAATGGACGGACAAGTGTTAGAATGCTAGCTAGCGATCAACGCAAGTTCTGAAATAAGTTCCGTACCGGCCAGCGCGTCCGAAGTTCTTGACCTGCATCACCGCCGGTAGCATCTCCTTGTTGAACTTATCCTCCAGAGTAGCTCCGTCGGCGTCTCGCTTACGCACGTCATCCTTGGAGCGTATACTGTCGTCGTCCACGTAGAATGCGCCCTTGTGGTAGTATTTCTGCATGAACTTGAGCTTCTTCTTTTCCTTGGGCTCGTTCTTCTTCAGTTTACTGCAACATGTCACGAACAGGCAATTTAGTACCGCTTTCAACCGAACCTGCATGTGCATGCCGCCAACATACGCATCCTCAGCAGCACGCTCCTCCGCCGTCATGTTACGCCTTCTGAGTGTTTCCTCTTCTTCCTTTCTGCGCTGTTCCTTACGATCGCGATCACTAACAGCGACAATCAGCAAACAAAGTGAGAAGAGCGACGGTTGTTTTTTCAGCTCATACATCTTACCGTTTGATGCGTCGCATCTCACGCAATTCCCAATCTCGGTACTCCTGGGCCGGGTCCAGGCCATCCGTGTCATCAGGCATCTCCACGTCAGTTGAGTCGTCCTTGTCAGCACCGTCCTGCTCGCGACGAATCTCCTCTGCTACCAAACGACGGGACTCCATTTTACGCGCCTCCAGCTGCTTCTGCTCGCGTTTCTGGCGTCGTTCCTCTTCGGCAGCCATCTCCTCTTGCCGCTTCACGGTCCCACGAGCCTTCTTGGGAACGAAAACGGGTTTCATGATCTCTTCGCCAGGTTCCGACTCGTCTGTGTCGGTCTCATACTCCGAGCTGCTACTACCGCTGCTGCTACTGCTAGATCCAGCCTTTAAGTTACCAGCTTTTGCTGCCGGGGTTGCTCCGCCGCGCATCACAATTTGAGGCGCCACTGGCTGCCGCTCACTCCTTTTCTCAATAGCTACGGGTGCTATTTCCTTTTCTTTTTCTGCCTCACGCGCCTTCGCCTTGTTGCGTAGCATGCGGCGTCGACGGTCGATATCCAAGTCGTCTTCATCCTCCGAGCTCGAATCCTGAAGCGCCTTGGCCACATCTTCATCACTAGAGCCTTTTTCATCTTCAGAAGGTGACGAAGGAGCCCGCTCTCTACGACCGCGGTCTTTAGCTGCGGGCGCAGCAGCACTGATGACCTTCGCCTCCACGCGCTTCCTTCCCGTGTTAATCACTGGCTCTGGTTTGTGCTGCGCCTTGGTCTTCGGGAGCGCCCGCACCTTACTGTTGGCGGTCACAAAGCCGCGTTCTTCCTCGTAGCCGTGCGCAAATGCTGGCACTTGTCCTGCTCGGTACCGCGTCACCTTCTTGGACGGGTCCACCTTGGGCTTTAGCGGCTTGAACACCTCTGTCTCCTCTCTGCAGAAACAACGAAGAGCAGCCGTAAGAGAGCGAATAATATAGCCACAGCTTAATGAGAAAGAAGGGCGCACTTCGTGTTCGTGTGCCGCAGCGACACCGGGTCTCCCGGGGTGTCATCGGGCAG
This sequence comes from Phytophthora europaea, assembly GCA_030463285.1. Lineage (NCBI taxonomy): Eukaryota > Oomycota > Peronosporomycetes > Peronosporales > Peronosporaceae > Phytophthora > Phytophthora europaea. The sequence goes on from JAHQIV010000532.1 coordinate 9,736, forward strand.
CAGCAGCCCCAGGTCCTTCTTGGTGAAGAGCGACATCGCCTTAGCGTTTTTGCTGCGAGCGTTTTGGTCAAAAATCGATTGTGTAATTGGTGCTGTACCATATGGATGGTACAGCTTACCTTATAATATGTTCCGATACCGGTAAATACCCTTAACTAAGAATATGGGTCTAAGAATTAGCAAGCCCAGACCCGGGGTCCGGGGGGGAACGTAGTTCGAAGAACACTCCTGCTTCAATTTTGAAACTTCAACTTTGAAATTAGCTATGTAGTTGGGGCTATTTAATCTTCTATTACCCATTTAACGGGATTAGTTTTGAAACTTATTACCCGTTTTACGGTATTAGTTTTGAAAATCGGTTAGGGTTTCAATCTAGACCAAAACAAGTTGGTGAAGAGGTAGGTTGCTGTGATGTTTACAACCAAACTATATTATATCTTATACCGTACTTTTGTAGGACGAAATACCCGAATGCAGGTGTCATCGCGGCCAAGACGGACTCTAACAGTAGTAATAGTGAGGCACATGAGGCAATAAAAAAACACGAGCGATGCAGAACACGGTTTTCATCAAAAATGCAATTTTTGTTATGAATGTGCCCCTACAAACTCTCCAGCTCTTCTCGTACGAGGTATAGTTAAATCGCGATCCCAGCCAGAAGTCTCAGAATCCTCAGACTCGGTACTGGGAACAAACTCCGACGACTCAATGCTTTCAGAATTCTCCTCGTTGACATCGCTGTCAGCATTTTGACTCTTTGACTCAGATTCACAATCCGATAGATAGTCAGCCATTTCAGCTTGAGTTGGTGATGGAGCCGGCGTACTTGGCGGAGCTCCAGACGCTAGGGAAGCAAGTAAGACCATAGACATGAGCGAGTTGCGCGGATTGGGCGGGGGGTCGCTAGCACTGCCACTGCTCGAGCTGTCTTCAGAGTCACCGCTGCGAACCTCGTCCTGTCCACTTCCGGTAGTCTGGATAGCCGGACCACTCGACGGTGGTCCATGATTCAAGCGCTTGGTCGGCCTGGGCGACGAGCCATTTTCGCTGGAGCTTGTGTGCGAACGCGTGGCCGTGGTAACCGAGACGTGCAGCTGTCCTGCTCGCGCCTGCTTCGACACTGCCTGAACGCGCTGTTCGTGGTCTGCCCGACGGTGATCGCGCTCTGCGATGATAACCTCCCACTGCGCGTGATGAAACAAAGCGTCGGCTTCGTCGGTTGCACGCAGCATCCGTGCGTATTCAGAGCATCGCAGGTCTAGCTCCGACACCGCATCATCCACCGTTGGGCTGTTGGCTACGTGATGCTGTAAGAGTTGCCGAAGGGCACTCTCGGCCTAAACAACCGCTGCAGAGGCAGCCTCTTCGTCTTCAATCGCCTGCCGCCAGGTCTCTTCGTCTGGCTGCATGGTTCGCGGCAAAGTGAAGGCCTGAGCTGAAGCGCTTTGCCAGCAAACCGTTTGATTTTATTCCCATCAATTCGCTAACCTCGAGAAGGTCAGATTGACTAGAAGAGATCTGTGAAAGATCTTTGTATGCGTTGGAGGGCGGACGACTTACGAGATAGCATACGTCGTTCAGCGACGCCCCCTTACAGGATGGTGCTGCAAGGCAACAGCAGAGATCACATGGTGGAGGATCGGGGGTAAGACTGAGCGACAAGTATCTGCCTGCGCCATTACCTGAGCCGCTGGACACAGACACCGCGCTGCTCGTTGAAGCGTTGCTAGCGGGATACTGCCGTACTAGTCTACACAATACTGGGAAAAGCTTGCCTTCGTCCAATTATTTTTAATGCACAATGTTGCAGGATTCTATCCTACGTCCTGAAGCCGTAGAGGGTCTGACCTTGGCGCTTGAGGGCGTACAAGATGTCCATGTACATGATTGTCTTTTGGTTGGCGTGTTCTGCATAGGTCAGTGCATCTCGAATTACGCTGCTCAGGTACACTCTGAGCACCGCTCGTGTCTCGTGATAGACAAGCCCACGAACCACCCCTGCGCGGCGAGCAAGACTCCGTATTGACGGGTTGGTGAGGCCTTGAATAGCGTCTCGGGGGATCTTGCGGTGACGCTTAGCCCCTCCATTTCCAGTGCATTGGATGCCTTTGCCACGCCCTGACATTGTGTGCGGAAGCCAATGCAAAAACGAAAATGACAGCTCATATGAGATACAGATGCGATAGGTTGAATGCTTGGATCATCTTTAAATTTATGAGCCACTTCTGTATGGTGTTGCTACTTTAAGTTGCGCTCGGTGCGAGCTGTAGGGCAGTTGCCGTGGAGGCTGTTGGTGGTAAACGTTTTCCACCAGATGCTGTATGAGCGCTCGGACGTAGCACTACCGTCCGATGAGTCTCTTTAGAGAGTCACAATTGGTGTAATCTACTGAAAATAGATATTGTGATGTTGGCTTGGTTACATCGTTGTAGCTGCTGATATATTGAGCTAGTTTGCACGACAAGACAATCAAGCGTGACTATCAGCGACGAAATTCCCTGAATGATCTCTTGATGCTTCCGATGAGCTTCCCCTCGTTCCGTGGTGAGCTGCTTCGAAAGCGTTTGGAGCCTCTGTGAAATAGTCAATATGCCGCTTCCTTCGCAATCCAGATGCGGCGCCGCACATTCCTCCACCCACTCATACAGCCGCAACTCGTCACCAGCGCTTCCTTGCACTCCTGAACGACTTGGAACCGAAGATGGCGGCACGACATCGAAGGACGTCAGTGCTGCAGCATGAACGTTTGTCGATCCTGATATAACAACGGCGGAGATCGGGTTTGCTGCACTAGTTTGTGGTGTTTTCTGCTTCTTCATCATTGTTTGCACCCGTCTTATGGTGCTGGCAAGCTCCGTTTCAACTTTGTTGGACACCATGCACATATTGCGGTACTTCCTCGTAAGGCTCACTGCGTTTCGCGGCTTCCATCGAGGCTCTTTTGTTGTGTTGTACGCGGCCGCCACGAGTTCCCAGTCTCTCTTGGAGGCCGGCAGGTGACTCTGCACGAGGGCCAACAAGCACGTCATCTCGCTGGTAGTGTAGTTGGACGATCCCGGCCGTTTGGTCATCTGCACAAGGTCAATTAGCATGCTAGCAGCCTCTCAAAAGCCTCAAGAAGGCGTTCTCACCTGCTTCCACGTGAGTGCTGCGTCTCGAATTCGCGAATGATACGGCAGCGCAAGACGGACGCAAAGTGAACCCATTTCCCCTAAATCCGATGATTTATGCACCTCATTGCTACTATGATATGCACAGCGCACATGCAGCATGTACACGTCTTGACTCGACCCTTGCTTACAGCGGCGCTCTACCTTTCCAGTTGATCTGACTCAGCCGGGCCGTGAGTTGGCATTGTATGTCACCATGGAGCTGAAGATTGGTGTAGTCGCTAATATCGACAACGCATCCCGGCGACGGTAAAAGCTCGGAGTCACTCTCCACGTTCCACACAGTAGCTGTCACCAGAAGCGAGTCGATTTCTTGGCGATTGCTTTCGTATCTGTCTCGAAACACCTATATCAAATTTGGTTAGAAGCGCGCAGCAAGCGACTTGGAATGCACACTCATACTTTCAGCATCTCCTCGAGACTTTACGGCGCATTCGCATCAACGAGATGAAGTTGAGCGAGTTTCCGGTCCTTGTACTTATGACCAGAAATCCAAAGCAGCTTCATACGTATGCGCGCCTTACTGTCACACTCCTTGCCTTGGACGTGAAGCTTCAACTCTAGCGAAAATGCATCAATGCATAGGAAATCATCGTCACAATTGAGTACTGCCCTGGAGCTCCAACAACACATACCGTCGGCGGTGTCCACGACTACTGGTCCACCAACGGGATCTCGCTGTGCCAGTACTTGGCGCATCCGTTCGTACGGCGTCAGTGATGACTGTTGCGGTGCAGCGGTCTCATTGCTTGTTGCGGGGCCACCGACGTGCTGTTCGCGGGTGACAACCTTCGTGGTGCTCTTCATTGATTTCTTGGTCAGCTTCGTGACTTCCGCGTCGTGGCACGATTTGCCCACCATGATGGAAAATGCATAATGACGAAGGAGATTTCATAAGATGCTAGACAGACACCTAGGTTGCGCGATATGCCAATGGGCGAAGCGGTTTAGTTCCACGAGATGGCGGTGCGGTACGTATTGGTCCTGTTAAAAAGATACGAGCCACTTCTCACAGCAAATATTACGCTTTGGCTTCAACATGAAGCATCATCTTAGCAAAACCGGCTCGTGTGCTGCTCATGGAGCATTGCGAGTTAAGTAAAACGAATTGTGAGACATGCATGTACGCCTATTTTGTACTAACGGGGGCTGGTGGCAATGATGCAGTATCTTATATTGAGCACACATAGGCATAAAGGTTGGCAGACATCGAAACCAAATCACACCAACAACTCACACGCTGTCTTACAGGTCAAGCCAAACCTCATCTTTAAGTCACACGACAGCCTCACCCGCATCCGCTCATCATCCCAATTTCAAGAACGCACCTGCTTCCGCGTCTCGTAGCTAGTGGATCATACTTCTAACGATGGTCCATGCTTGGAGATGCTTCGAACGTGACCGAGGCAATGATCGCGTAACAGAGAGGAATCACAATTTTATGGATGGGCCTTCACTCCACCTTTTACCGTGCGATGACCAGAATCCACGGCAGAATTCCTCACCACTCAGCGTTGATATGACACCCTATAAGGAGCTTACACAGCGCTCGCAGATCGGTGACAGCAGAGACTCCGTGAAGGTGGGCAATAACAACAGCGACGACAGCTTCTCGCATTTAAACTCATGCAACCATCACCGAGCACAATAGGTTCATGGACGCCTCCTCGCTGAGCTCATGGGTCATAATTTTATCGATGATCCAGGCACGCACGGGTGCCAATGGGTTCACCGCAAAATCGGTTAACGCTTCTCCTCACCAACTGTCGTCTTCTCCTCACCAAGCTCGCCGTGGCAGTGTTGCAGGCCTGGGGAGTTGGGCTTATGTCCTTGGCCATTGGATATGCATGCCCACGTGCTTATTCTCAATTCCGCTGCGTCTCACGCAACCACCAACGTGCCACCACTGCAACCCCACCAAAGTCATGCAAGTCCGAGAGAGATTCGCTACAAAGGGCTACGTCATCTTCTATGGTGCTGTCCACGATGACACGGTCAACGTCTGGCGGTCGATCGCACGCCAAACCGATGGCTGGTTTGAACGTGAAGTGAACGACATGACCGAGGAACAAGTTCGTGTCAAAGCTGCTGTGCCGGACCAAGACGCCCGTGAAATGTCGCGCTTGCTGAAGCGGATCTACCGAACGTTTTTCCCGGCCGCAAGTGCGCATGACTGGCACTTCATCAAGAACCCGGCTGGCACGGAAGTCCAACCACCTCGTCGAAATTTTCTCACGGTTCCACTAGGCGCCGACATCACAGACACGTGTGCTCTACCTGGCTCGACTGTGGTACCATTCTCCGACCGCCCAGATGACCACCGCCCCACCGTGGTCACCTAGATCGACGACACGCGCGGAATTGACGACCCAAGCTGCATTGTGTGGAACTGCACCTTCAAGGCTATGCCTCTTTCTTTGCGTCGTCACCTGATCCGCTTCCATGGCATTCGTTTCCAACGCGCGGCGCGCCACATCGAGCCGTGAGTTGTCCTCAAAAGAATGGCACACGCTCAAAACGCAAGGACCGACCACAACCACCAACCGACCAATTCGTGTAGTGTAGTTATAGGTATCATCTTGTCTAGTATGATCGTGGTTAATGTGGTTTGCTGCATGGACAAATACTATCTTTGAGATTCTCTGAGATATGACTGCTCACGAGCGGTCCACGGTTGGTGATTCAGATAGTAGGCGCTGCAGCGCTCAGGGTGGCCACCAGGAAACGCCAGGAATTGCTTAGATCTCAAGAGAACCGGTGAAGTTAATCCGACAGTCGAAATAAGCATCAATTGAAAAAGAGCTTGCATAATTACTCATCGTGCCTCCGATTTCGATACATTCGTTATCTCACATGCAACACACACGAAACAAGAGAGAGAGGATCAGATTGTCTATTTACATTGTTATGTTCAAGATATCTGGAATTTATTGAGCCAGGTGATAAGCACCGGTAGCTTCCGCTCCGGTGACTTGGCTTGGTTGGTCTCCACTCTGCGTGGATGCCCTCTTGGTTCGGCACACAAAAGAAGATAGCCAAAGCCATCAGTACTGCCGCTGTTATCTCACATGCAACACATACACACGAAACAAGAGAGCCAAAATCATCAGTACTGCCGGCATTATCTCACATGCAGCACACACGCGAAACCAGAGAGCCGATTACACAAAACATCTGCGACTTCTTCGCTGGTCGGGACGCCCTAAAGCCAATCACAAGCCAGAAGCAGAAAGGAGTCCACGTCACTTACGTCTGGTGGCTGTCAGCAGGGGCGGCACTTTTTCGATGTAGAAGACTCGCCATTCATTATGTCATAGCGAACACACACAAAATCAATGTAAGCCAGAGGTTGAATTGGTGTTAAATATGCATCGGTGAACTGCGCTACAAGGTAACAGGGGCAGCACGAACTAATTCAGCCAGCTTTGCTTGAATGCCAGCTTCTCCCCGTAGAAAATCTTCATGCGGCACACGGCGAATTTCACCGTCGTGGCAGATTCGGTTTCGCGTGTACCTGAACGCTCTCAACTGGCGATCCAGGTCATCACCACGGCCTGGATGAAGTTCATCATATCTTGCCACACAGAAATCGCGTCTTTCCCTTCCCGACATGTTTTTACACAACACCAAGCTGCAGTTAGAAAAAATCCCTTCACAAATACCTCAGCAAAAAGAACGTACAGGCAGTGGTGCGAGCTGAAACAAACTCGTTGATCGCAAACTCGACATCACAACAGGCATCCAGCGAACGCATCCACAACCGCAGGTCCGCGTTTGCTTCCTGCAAATCTTGCACGGTATGCCGGGAATCTCTTAAATCATTCTCCAAGCTCACTCTGAAGCGCTGCAAGTCGTTGTAGGCAATCTGCGCATCATTCTTCTCCCTTTCTTCACGACGGCACCTCGAAGCCCACTGATCCAGTGCTCTAGCGTAGTCGTCAATCTTAGCATTCTTTAGGTTTATCTCATCAAGGATGTCGTTGCGATCTCTCATCCATGCCTGATGAGTAACCTTGTCTTTTTCCACTGTCTCTGCGTGTTGCTTCTTCTCCCGGTCCAGAATGGCCCCCTGGACGAGAAGCCGTCCACGCTCCAACTCCTGATCGTGCGCTTGTATATCCAGCTTCATCGTTCTTTTATCCAAATTCTCTTGCGTAGCGTGAGTAGTGCCCCCTTGTTCGGCTGCCTCACCTTTCTGCTTCAGCTTTAAATTATCTGCTCTCACCTCCTCCAGTCTACTTTCGAGAGATTTGACTGCGCCAGATTGCTGCTGCAGTTGCCCCTTCAGCTGAAAATTTTCAAACTCCACCTTCTCGAGTTGCGCCTGCAACTCGTTCATCTGCTTCTTCCGCGACGCAAGCTCTTCATTTATTTTCGAGTTTGCTTCTTCCGCCTCCTTTAGTGACGCTTGGACAGAATAGTCTGACGTCTGCTGCAGTCCAGCCTTGAGGCGCAAATTCGCACCCTCCAGTTAGCGAATGGTCTGCAAAAATGCGTCGATTTCGTCCTTGTGCTCCAATTTCAACTGCACCACCTCTTCAACCCACTCTTCACTTGTCTTTTCAGGATTCCCGTCGTCAATCTGTTGTTGTTGATACAGCGTCATCCGTAGCATTCCGATCACGTATTTTTCTTGGTCCATCAGCTTGTCGGCTTTTCCATTGAATAAACGAAAGTTCTTGTTTGTTGATGCACCCTCCTAGTCCACAGTCGTGTTCGTCTGCCTTGCCACCCGGTATCGATTTGCTATCAGCTCCACCTGCGATGCGCTCAGTTTAAAGTCGTCGCCCTTCTTTCGGCGGCCAAGTTGACGCTTACCCCCCCCTCCCCCCCCCCCCCCTCCACCGCTTGTGCATCTTCGCGAGCGCACTGCACGCCTGGTCAATTACTTCAATGCCAAGCGGTTGTTCACTGGCAATCATGGCCGCTTGTTGCTCCACCAAACTCTGCACCTTCTCCATCTCTTGGATTTCACCAGACGCGTCTTGGTTCATCTGGTCGCTTCCGTTGGACAGAACTTGAGGTCTCGAATTCCTCAATTATCTGCGTTTCCGTTGCTTGTTCTTTCTTCAAACCCCCGCGTTGTTGGTCTACAGCCTGCTGCAATTTTCGCTGCTTTCGCTGCTCTTGAACGACAGCTTGGTCCGCCTGCCTGTTTGGGAATGGTTGCCTTGGAATGAGTAGTCGTTTTTTTACTGGCAGTCTTCGTGCTTGTCGTTGCCTTGCCGGCACCCGTCTTGCTCACTGTCTTGCCCGTCGAAAACGCATCCACCCGCTTCGTCGCCCTCGGAGGTGTAGTGGCGCCTTTGCCTTGGGTTGCCGTCTTCTCTGCACTTGCGCTTCCTGCTTCTCGCTTCTTCCGCTTATGTGAACCCGGCGCGACTTGGTCACCTTCACGTTTGCGCTTCTTGGTTTCCTTCGCACTCGGAGCCATCGGTTGTGCTCGCTGTAGTGATGGTGCGCACCAACTCGCTTTGGCGCTCCTGTGATTCTGGTTCTTTGAGTGTGTGATGCTTGTGTGATAACGGGCGTATCCAGTTCCTGTCGCTCTTTTTTTGAGAGGTAGAAGCCGTTTTGTCCAATATGAACAATTATTAGTACTTTGTGTGATGTAGTGAGATAACTGGTCCAATAAAATGTTACGTTGTGTGTTGCACGTGAAATGATTGTGGGCATATTGCACCGGCCCCAGCTTGCTCTGCCTCGTCCGACAATGCTGCTGCCCCTGCTGCTGGTCGTAGTGGCGGTGCGGCAGCAGCTAGCTCGGCTTCCACGCGGGGCTGGTGGCACGCAAAACAAGCCACAGCGATCAGTACGCAGCCAAATGAACCGTCCGCGAATGCAGCCTAGCTTACCTCGTCCCCAGCGTAACAATTCTGACAATGAGGCTGATTCTGCCCAAGCGGCAGGTACCGTAGTGGCTCACTTCGCCTGAAGTCGATCCACGCAGGTGAGCTCCCCATCCTCGTCCCTCGCATTCAGGCTCAAAGTTTTTGATACGGTCCACGCCGCTACGGTTCAGATGAGGGCCACATCCCCTCGGCTTCGCATTCAGGCGCGAAATCTTGAAATCGATCCCGTTTCGTGTGGAGCACTCCACAGCACGCGCCCGCCCCGTCCCAATGCGGTGTGCGCTACCGATATCCGTGCGTTCTTTACGCCGCTCGCCAGCCCCCAATCGTCTGTGTGGTCCACGTCGTAGAAGGACTCGAATGAAATACCGGTTGGACCGTGGCCTTATCCCGCTCGGCATGCAAAGTTGTGTGTGGTCCAGGAAGTACCGGTTGGTAACGCGGCCTTAGACCGCCTCGCGATACAAATGTACGTGGTCCACGTAATTAGAAATACCGGCAATCTGCCCAGTTTCTTACAGAGGTCGACAGCGTCGAGGACGCTTTTAGTCGTAACTTTTTTTATTTTCTGCCCGTTTTTGGTCAAACTTTCGGGAGGGCTTTGATTTGCCCCCTGTATGGTATCCACAAAAGCACAGGAAACAGTGCTAAAACCTAGCGGTATTAATCCCAAAAATAAGTTTTCACCTACCCCGATGGCCTTCTAAGCCAATGAGAGATCAGTCTTTCAACCTCACTCAGTAATACCCTCTATATAATATTGATACAATTTATGCGATTACAGA
>JAHQIV010000533.1:0-19525 GCA_030463285.1 Phytophthora europaea
CGCGTCGCTTTCGTGTTGGTCGCTCGATCGGACGCGTCGGGTGATCGCGAACGGAACTCGACGACGCGGAGCTGTGAGTCACGCGGCTAAGCTCTTGGCCACACGCAGAGACAGGGGAGTAGCACGGACGTAACCGAAGGAGAGAGACGGAGACGGAGGGTGGAGGTGGAGGAGGCGACGCGATGCGATGCGATGCGATGCAGGCAACCGAGTGACGGAAGGTCCGACCTGGCGACGAAGACGACGGAGGAACAGGGGGCGACTGCGGCAGGGGATTACTTAAGTACTGCACTGCACTGCACTGCACTGGACGACGCACGACGTTCTTCGGATAAGGACCGGGACTGGGCGTTTGTATGCCGGTTCGACGTTCGATTTTTGTCCCCCTCCCAATCCTCTTTACTGTGATAATCGATGCGGACTACAGTAATCCCTCGGGATAGTGACAGCGACACCTTCTTCACCTGGGGGGATATCGTCATGCTGGTAGGCACTATCTTATAGACTTGTGTTCTTCCCAAGGCTCTCTTCTGCAACGAGGTGAATTCTCGGGATCTACAGCTGGAGTAGAGATCTGACCCAGTGAGGACAACGTGGACACTCTTACAACACCTTACAACCCACGAAGATATACTGTACTTTTGTCACCACACACTATCTCGAGGACTGCGTGTGACTTGCTCCGAGCTGCACCACCGAAGTCATCAAACCAAGGTCCAAACTCCATCCCGATTGTTGCATCGTACCGAAAACGCAACGAAGAATGTGTTGACGACCGGCCAAGCCTACTGTAGGTACGGCTCCTTCTCCAGCGGAACTTATTGATCCACATAGCGCAAAGACGCTCTGCTCCACCGCAACGTTGTCCATGCCGGTTAGGGCCAGGAGGCAACTTCAACCACTTCAACTTGACCTCCGTTTCGGTGCTCGACTGTTAGCAAAAGGTCGTGGTCGACCACCAAAATAATCGGCGGCCGCCTCTCGCCTTGGATCCCATCGCGTCAAATGGGGGCGTCCCAGTCGCTGGACGCGCTCTTCGGGTCGCCGAACTTCCAGACCGACTCAGAGCAGGCCGATGTGTACCAGTACTTGCGTCGCGTGGAGAAGTCGCTGTGGCTATCCGGTCCCTGGTGGGAGCATGAGCGAGACGTTTTGGAGATCGAGGCCGCCGACGCCAAAGCGCGCAGTCCAAGCAAGCGCAGCTCAACGCCTCGAGACCCGTTCAAGAGGATGGTGGGTGCCAATTTCAGCGTGAAAAAAAAATATTTTGTATCTGACTCATGGAATTTAGACCCCCCACGAAGCTCTGGTGGCCATCCCTGCCATGCTGGACGAGATGTGGGTCTCACCGCTGGTCGCGCTTGTCGACTGCGTCGACCCAATTGCAAGAAGCGCAGGACTTGCACTACTCTCGAGAATTGTCCAAAGAGGTAGGATACTGTATGTATGTATGTGGTATGTGGGGTATGTCTGAGTACGAATTTTGTGTGTGTTGAGGCAGATTCGGTGGCGAAGATTTTCATCGCTGTGAGGGGAATGCACAAGGTGATGGCTCTCTTGGACAGTCACGACCAACAAGCGACGTATCTGGCGTTGGAGGTCATTTTCGCGCTGTGTGCTGGCAGTCGTACGTTCGTTTGTCACCGTTTAAGAGCTTTAATTTCCTCAACTGATAGTCGTTCTGTGATTTTAATGTCTAGCGAGTGTAATTCTGCCGTTTTGTGAAGTTGGGCTGATCGGACGCCTAACCGAGTTGGCGAAGGGCGATAATTTGGAGCTTGTGCTGGCGTCGCTCAAGGTTCTGCGACTCACGTTGCGTCAGAGTACGTTGTTAACCGTTCAAGTCTCGAAACTTTTTTGTGATAATCCCGCATTTTTAACTTTATTATCTCTGCGGTAGACGCTGTGAAGGCCGAGTTACCAGCGTGTAAATTGCTGTCGGTCTTGATGGAGCTAGTGCGTTCCCCCCACGCTGCAATCGCTAAAACCGCCGTCACATGTATCGGGTTATCGCTCCCCAATGGTAAGTCGAAGGAGGTCCTTGTTGTTTTCCCTGTTGAGCAAATGACGTCTCATCTTTTATGTTGTTTTCTACGTGGACAGCTGAGAACTTGGCGGAGATTTTGCGTCTCGGATGCATCGACATTTTCCTGCGTCTTATGACGCCATCGAATTCCAACGCCGACGCCGTCACTTTCGCCTTGTCACTGATCGCCGACGAGACGGATACGATTTTTCCGCGTGAACTGACCACCACAACACTCGGACGCATGCTCGAGACCTTGCGAGGTGCAGCAAAGCGGTCGCCAGCTGCGAGTGCCACGAGTTTCCTGTTCGCGAGTCTCGCCAAGTCGAGTATTTTCCACATCGCGATCTGCACCGAGACCAACCTCGGAATTCTAGCAAAGCTGCTAGTCGGAGGCTCGCCGGAGGTCTTGGGGTCAACTGCGTACGCGCTGGGTATCGTAGCGCTGCACGCGAACGACCGCGTACGACAAATTCTGTTCCAAGTTGATGCAACACAGAACCTCATGCAGTTGGTGATCCTTTCGCTCGCTACGGCAGGTCCTGGGCGGGACGAACGGGTAGCTCGACTCGCGATATTTGCTCTGGCGACTGTCACAAGCGAGGCGTTGGTGTCTCGAACCGGACCACTGGTGCGTCCTGAGCTCCTATTGCCGTCTTCAGGAGCGTCGGAACCGCTACGTATCAGCACCATCACAAGCTGTGAAAACATGCAGGGAGCCGACTTCTTGCCACACGTGTACGCTCGAGCAATTGTAAGACTTGGAGCAGGGTCTACCTGCGCGTTGAAGTTGCTGGCCGCGCTCAGTACAGCTCCTCATGTGAAAGAACACATGTGCGAGGCCACGAGTGTATCCATCATGCTGCAATATCTGCGTGGTGCAAGTGCAGTGTTTTTGCCGAGCTTGTTAGTGCTCTTCCTTGAGTGCTGTAGCTGCGATCACGACTGTGTCTGTGGAGAAATCGCGTCTGGTGAACCCCAAGACGAAGTTGACGTACCCGGAAGCAGTTTGGCGTTTAGTAAGCTGGTCGAGAGTGCGCCTGATGCTCTGCAGACACTCGGCACATTGTTCCATACCCACCAGCCAGAACATCTTTTCGGTCTCGCACCGCTACTCGGAGCTTTAGCTGCACACTCCGCGCTGCTGAGAGAACACATGAGCTCCTCAACTTTCTTCGTAGATCAAGCGCTGAGTATCGCCACGCGATTGAACCACGAAGCACTGCACGAGCAAGTGTTGGGTTTCTTGGATGGGCTCACAGCGCACAAAAACACTCGTGCGCTGGAGCAGCTCTTTGGTAGTGATCCGGACCGCATCGCCAATCTGCTTCAGGCTTCGGTGAGTACACGAGTGCAGCTCCTGGCAGCTACGCTACTACGTCGACTATTCAAGCGGCTGAATTCGCTTGACATTCCTTCAAGAGCAGCTCAGCGTCACTTAGCCAAACTGTTGGCAGCTTCAAGCGTCGATCTCCTCGTAGCTGTTGCAGCATGTCGAGTTTGGGGCAACCTGTTCCAGTACGAGGACAAGCGTACGGCTTTCGCCCAGACTCCAGACTCGGTCTCAGGTCTTCTCCAGTTGCTGCAGCGGTGTATCGGCGGTCAACCGGTCTACGACGAGCAGTTGACAGCCATGATTCAGGCGTCAGCTAACAGTACTCAAGGCTTGGAAGCGCAGGAGAAGCGCTGCGTACCGCCAGGGCTAAAGCCTCTGTACTGGGTTATCCGAAGTACCTTTCGAACGGCGTGCTGTGAGATCACCAAGCAGTCCATCGTAGTAGCGCCGCATTTCCTGTGTATTGTGGAGTTATTCCCACACGCTTGTGATCCGATCGCTCGGCTTGCAATCGACACCATGAGTGAGCTAGCACGATCGAAGACGCCTGGGTTGCGCCGTGCATTAGCTGTACCAGCGGTGCTCAATGGTATTCAGGACCTCGTGCGTGATCGCGAGCGTGCGTCTACTGGACTGGGTGTACTGCCCCAACGTCACGTCCTTCGCTTCCTCGGACTTGTTGCTCGAAAAGATGCCGCGATCCAGCACCTCGTAGTCGAAAGTCGCTTGCTGGAGGCACTGTTGCTGCTGATGCATTCGCCGTCGACCGCGCTTAATGCAGAGCTGCTGGCTGACGCACTGGATGCTCTGGCGTGGGTATGCAGTGCTGCTAGATCGCCTACGGATATCGAGGCGCAAGCTGAAATCGAGGACGAGGCTGAGACTGAAAATCCCGTTGAAGGCGAAGCACCTGCGAGACGAGTTGTGGCCACAGCCAAGATGGTGGACTTCTCGCTTCGTCACGCTGACTCGGCACTAGCACCCGTGGCCCGTGCGAGTCTTCATCTGCTGCAGCGACTTGCGTGCGAACAGCCTGGAGTGCCGCGGTTTGTGTTCGACGCCAATGGGGCTTCTGTGGTGATGCGAGCTCTACAACAACGACCCGAGTATGAAGTACGACGGCGAGCTTGTGGACTCGTTCGCCATCTCGTGCATCGCCACGATGGAAATCGCCAACAATTCCAAGAGTTAGGCGCGACAAGTTTTCTCGTGGCGTTGGTCTCGGAAGCTCCAGAGTGCGTTGAGGGTCCGAGAGCGTCACGAAATCTACAGATCAAAGGTTTTCAGGCGCTTGCAGCCTTGTGCGAAGGTTCTGGTCCAGCAGCACGTGCGTCGAAGAAGGAGTTGCTGGAATGCGACCAATCTGCACAACTTGTTCGGCTCGTTAGTATCGACGATAGCCACGACGAACGATTTTGTGCGGCGTGGACTCGAACACTGGCGATGGGGGCATTTGCAAGTAGTACGAACCAACGCCGCCTAGTGTCGGCTGGAATTGTCTCGCTGCTCACGAAACTACTGCGTCATTCAAGTGGACGCGTGCGTGTTCCAACCGCACAACTACTTGCCTACTTGGCTGAATCGCCCGAGAATCGTGGCATTATTTTGAACGAAGGTGGTGACCTCCTCCTTGCAGCAGTCATCGTCGGTCTGCAGTCGGAGCTACCAGGACTGCAGCGTTATACAGCACTCTTCGTGGCGAATGCGGCTACTCGTCACGAAGGCAACAAAGTCCGCTTAGGAGCTGCAGGTGCTGCAGCGCCACTTGTGGACCGCTTGTCATCGCAGCGGCGGCATGTCTTGGAGAACGTTCTGCTCGCTGTGGTAAAGCTTGGCTCGCACGCTGGTAACAAGGTCAAACTCGGTGGTAAAGTGTGCTTCGAGAAGCTGTTGGCTCTCGTTCATCACGAAACACTCGGCGTTGCCAAGGGTGCGGCCAGAGCGCTTGCTGTGTTAGTCGTGGGCAATGATGCCAACAAAAAGTTCCTTCTCCAGTGCGAAGCTCCTGTTGTCGCTGAGCTCAGTGCTCTGCTGAAAGGCTCCAACGGCACCATAGTTGAAAGTGCCATGCTCGTGCTGGGAGAGCTGGCTCCGATGCCAGCACAAGCCCTTGAATTGTCGCGTTGCGTCGACGTGCTCTCCGTCGTGAGGCTCCTTACGCACATCAACCCGCGCATCGCACGGGCAGCGTTGCTCGTAGTGCGTCATCTTACGCGTGAGTCTTTCAACAAGACACGCTTCGGCCTGCGCGAATGTGTGGAAGCTCTTCTAGCACGCTTACGAGTTGGTCTCGGGGCTACCAGTGGAGCTGACGAGCTAGAGATGGTGGAGTTGACAATCACGTGTCTTGCGAATTTATCCTTCGCCTCAAGCAATGCTTCGCGTATCGCGGAAGCGAAGGACCAACGCAGTGGTTCACTACTGCTACTTCTGCAGCTCGCAGCGGCAGCGTTACCCGCTCAATTGAATGACTATCTATCGGAGAAAGAGATCGTGCGTTTGATGTCTTCGGGTGAAGGTTTGGATGTAGAACCCCCGCCGAAAGCTGCATCAGTTGGTAAGTCTCCACTGCGTGGTGTTTCTCCCGTTGATACAGAAAATAACGATTCGTGGAGACTGCGCGATCAACAAGAGGAAGATGACGAGGAGATGTACGAAAGCATGGCAAGGAACTCTCCGAAGAAAAGTGCGGAAGCCAGAGGTGGGTCGCCTAGACGGGAGAAGAGCGACGAATCTCGTGACGCTGAGGTTGAGTCTCCGTCTCAAGCGCTGGACTTCAGCGCGTTCCCGAGTCTGCAGACCGCAGTGCTGGAACAGACTCTGCTGGTGCTCAGTAACTGCGCGGATAACTATCGGTCGGCTAAAGTGGTTGATATTCTGGCTGTTGCAGTGCTGTGCCAGGCACTTCTCCACTCGAGTGAGCTCGTGGCACGTTGCGGCTGCTACACGCTGGCGTGCTGGTTGAAGCAGAACAATGCGCTTCAAGATGCCGCAACAAGACGCGGGGCCATGCAAGCGCTGTCAAAGTTACTGACGTCGACAAGTCTCGTGGTAGTTGAGGCTGCAGCTTACGTCCTGTCCAAGCTAGCAGCGCGCGGCGACAACCCCATGAAGCTGCTAGCACTTGATGTCCCAGCCACGCTGGTGCACGGAATTCTACGAAAGCCTGCGAATGTACCGCACGACCGCGTACTAGACCGTGCCGTGAGGTTGTTAGGCACATTGGTTCAGTTTCCACGAGTCCGGCAGTCACTCAAAGGCGAAGAGATCATCGCTGACGTACTCACGCCGCTGCTACAGCTACATCCTCAGACGTTAGGTAAAAACCTAAGTCGCCTTGTACTAGCGCTGCTAGCGGACGACTCGCTCAAGTTTTTCCTGCCCAAGAAAACCGTGTCGCTGCTGCGAGCGTGCTTTGTTCATGAAGCTACCAACGCCAAGACTATTCGAAATGTGCTGCGCATTTTCGCGCTGCTTGTCACCGTGGAGGAGCACAAAACAACGATTACCCTTGAAGACAGCGGCGAAGCGCTTGGGCGTATGGTGCAAGAGCTGCGGATTGAGGAGGAGGTTCTTGGCGAAAATGACGAGACGGTTCTGGGACTTCTCGCTTGCATCGCAGGCACAAGGAGGATCGCTGTCATCTTGCACGAGAACGACGTCTACGTGAGGCTGCCACCGTACATCCTCGTGCCTGAGCAGGGTGACAACTCACCGCTACCTGTCGACAACGAAAACGTTGACAAAGCGATGGAATTGCGACGACTTCACACGGTGCAAATCGCTGCTCGACTGTGCAAGGCCCTGGGTGATCAAGCAATCCGTCGACTCTCCGAATTGGAGTCTACCAGTTTGCTGGTGGAGCTCCTTCGAGTCGGATTGCCACCTCCTCCGCTGCCTGAGCTGGAAGGTGAAGTCTCAGCACCACCAACATCATCTAGTTCAACAGCGTTGTCGTTGTTGGCATGGGAATGCATCGACGCCTTGCGACAACTGAGTCCGTCGGCGTATGATGAGCAGGTCATTGCAGAGGAAGGCGGTGTCGAGGTGCTTGTTGCGTACTTCGAGGTGTGGCTGACGGTGGCGTTGGGTAACGCCCCCGATTCGTTCCCAGTAGAAGGCGACAACCTCGTGCTAGCGTTTGCAGTATCTCTTGCTGCGATTGTCCGCACACTCTCGGGACAGACACCCAACCGAGAACTGCTTGTACAAGCTGGAGGCTTCCCGTTAGTTCTGAAAGCGCTTGGTCTCGGGACATTTGAACTACCAGAGCCGCAACGTGAACAACTTGCGGAGGCGCTCGCCGGGTTATCTGCACTACCGATAATGGTGCCATACCTCGAAGCCTCTCCGGATCTGGTAACTCCGTTGTTCCGCTTCATGGTCACTCCTCAGACGCAGCAACGCTCTCATCTCCTCTTGCTAGCGCTGCGTGCGTTTGCGGATGTGATGGAAGTATCACCAGCATGTCGTGCGTATGTATTGTTGATCACTGGTGGAGCCATTCAGCCGCTGCCGTTCCTTTTGTCGTGTCTGGAATGCTCAACTGTATCAGCTAGCGACGACAGCATCTTGAGGTTGCTGCATGCACTGCGTTCGCTTCAGCGTTTAGTCACGGACGAGACGACGGCACGAATCCTCGCACCGCTGGATGGCGTTGCTGCTATCGGTCGACTGCTGTCTCTAGCGTTGCCAACTCTACCAACTTATGACGATCGATTGGATATCGTACAGCTCATGGCGACGGAGACTTTGGGGTATCTGGCGTTCTTTGGTCATTCCCCACAACTTCGTCTCGAACGCTCTGCAATTGCCCGCTTGCTGGCTCAAGCCGACTATGCAAATGGTGAGCGCGTGAAGCCTGAAGGCGCAGCGACCAGCATCTGGACGTTGGCACTACTCGCAACGCCACAGGTGCCGAGTGAAGACGCGGAGGTCCGAGCTCAAGTTGAGGCTACGGCAAATAGCCTGCGTGGGTGGGTGTTGGAAGACGGTCGTGGGCTGGACGTGCTCATCAGTTGTGGACTACGCGCCCCTGACTATCTGAATTTACCGACATCGGTCACCTCGGATGTGCTTGCTGTCTTGACCACAGCCACAGCGTCTGAGCCCGAAGCAGAGACCGTACTAACGCAACTCGTTCGAAAGCGGGTGTGTACACCGGTTGCTTCGTTGCTGGAGGCTGTGGAGCCTGTGGTTCGCTGTCCAGCGTTGCATCTTCTCGCTCGAATGCTCAATAAACAACCATGGGCATCAAATGAACCATTGGGGACTGCAAACTCGCCGGAGAAAGAGCGTTCAAGCAGCAGAAATGGTGACAGTGAGGGTCGAAGTGAAAACTGGAGTGCTGTTCTGCTGCATCTTGCTGAGTGGATGCAGGTATATGCCCAAGACCCGCAGTCCTCCCCATTAAGTGAGCTGCGAGATGCGTACAGCTGTCTGAGCGTTCTAACAGCACACAACGAGCTAGCCGCGCAGTTTCAACGAGGTGAGGCGCCTCGTGGTCTCATCGATCTCGTGGCGACGATGCTGCATCACTTCAGTGGGAAGAAGTTGCCCAGTCGACCTGAAAGTCTCGTGCTCATTCGAAAAGAGTCTGCGCGCAGCAATGAGGCCAGCCCTACAAAGACTGCAGAGGTTGCGGAGCGTGCTCGAGCGGATTGGGCGCTGCAGTTTGAGACCGTGCTGCCTGCATTACGAGTTTGCCGACGTATGATGTCGTTCTCGCACGGACTTAGTGAAAAGGCCCTCGCACTGCACGTGCCTCGGGCTCTGGATAACTTGGTGTTGCTGCACGACCGACGGATACTGGACGAAGTGCTGCGCTGCATGCTTCACCTAGCAACACTGCACGGTGAAGACACGGAGTTGCTCTTCTCTTCAGACCGCACCGTTGCTCGGTTGAAAGGCTTACTACAAACTGAATCCAGACCTTTGCAGGCACGCATCACGCCGATTTTGGCTCTCATGGCGGCGAATATGCCTACGCTACCAGGACTGTGCGCTATGGACGGCATCCTCATCTTGGCAGATCTCGCTGTCAGTAGCTCGTCACTCGACATTATTGCGAAGAATGGTGGCGATGCGTTCACACCGCTCAACCTTCGTGTGTTTGAGGACTCGTGTACGATGCTTCACGTAATTTTCTCCCAGGAGGAAGGTATCGTCCTCGCCTTTGATGTGGCCCAGGTAGTGTCCAAGCTTTTCGGTATCGTGGAGCACATGACCACCGCTACCATTACAGCACTGGAAAATGACGCAGCTGAAGCACCCGAGCTGCTTCACATGCCACTGGGCGTTCTGGTCAAGGTCTCAGCGGTCCCAGCTGCACATGTCCGATATCTCGAGCTGCTGCCCCGAATTTGCCGTCTACTGGATGGAGAGCATGGCCCTGCACAGCTCACAGGTCGGTGGTGCGAAAGGCTGCTGTCGATTTTGTACAACGTCTTCGGCTGTCCGTTGGGCAGCAACGCAGCCGCATGCAAAGTCTCGACCGAAACCTTGGCACAAGGAAAGCGTGCGCTTCTTCCTCAGCTACTGCCTCTAGATCGTTGGTTGTCTGTGGTTGATACCTTCCCAGCACTAGGTCGATTCGTGATTGAGTTGATCCGTGCGTTCGTGGGGAATGGAGATCTCGCTTCCCCGTACGCAGCGTTGTTCAATAGCGGTGAGGACATCCCATCTCTTCTCAAGTTTATTGGGTCGTCAAGCGATGAAGTCGCCATCCCCTCTGCACAATTGATGCTTGCAGTGCTCAAACAGCGTGAAGTGCGTGTGGCGTTGATCGTCGCGGATGGCGTCCCGGCGCTCGTGGTAGCTCTGTGTCAAGCGAAAAACATCAAGGTGCAGAACTTAGTGTTGGCGCTGGTTCTAGACTTGTCCAAAGGTGACACCGAGGTGCAGGCGCTGTTGTTGGTCGCTCCAGGTTGCGTGGCTCGGCTGGTGGAGTTCATCCAAGAATGGGTGGATGCTCGTGCAGCACCTGACGCGAAAGAAACCCGGAGCAGCCTTTACAAGCGACTCGCACTGACCTGTACGCTGCTGACGGAGCTCTCGCGCGCGTTGCATGGACCGAAGCGTATCGTAGAAGTTCATGGTCATATTCCATTGCTGGCGTTGAGCATTCAGCAGCAGCTAGACGAGGACATCCAAGGCGCTCAGACTACGATTCAAATTCTCACGAACCTCGCGATAGCTGGTATGACTGTGGCGCCAGGGCTCGCTGCTTCAAAACTACCAGCACACTTCCTATCCTGTGTGCTGTCAGACGAGAAAGAAGCGGGTAGACTGAGCCAGAAGAATGCATTGCCGCTTAAACGGCGGCTGGCACTATCTGGACTGGTAGCTCTGGCCAAGGCAAACTGCGAACTACGAGCCAATCTCGCAACTAGCGGACCGCTGGTCGTTCTGCTCGAAAGTTTACTACAGAAACCGGAGGAGAATGTTGGCACCAAGCGAGCAGAAGCGTCCTTAAGCGTATCGCGCGATGCGGTGCTGCTGCTTTATCTGATGAGCACAGCGGATTGTGGTGAACTGGTTGGGCACTCTTCTGCCGAGATATTAACGCGAGTTTGCGGCATCGTTAGGCAGCACTTGGCTCTCCACCTTGACCGAGAAGGTGACGCTGTACAAGATGAAGAAGCGACGCCAGTGGAAGTCACGCGTGGTCTCAAGCTGCTAGCGAACTTACTGGATGTGGCATATCAACAGGAGCGCAAAGTGGCTTGGCATCCGGAAGAATTACTGACGCTCTCACCACTCCTCGAGACGCGCGTGGCAGCTCACCAAACACCAAAAAGGCAGCTTCCAGTCCTGCGTGTGCTGCGTGGCGCGTTCTCGCTTACAACAGCAGAGGACCCATCGGAGAGTTTCTACTACCCGTTGTCTCCCAAGCTATTGGCCGAGCTACTCACCGTGCTGCTCGTAAGCGCTTCGCGACAGCATCACGAGCTTGCGGAGAAGATTATCGTGAGTGCCTTCCAGAACAACCCGGAGCGCGCGCGTGAGTCTGTGGGCGACAACCAGATTCTGGAGCAGCTACTCATCGTCTTCACACAGCCGGGCAACGATGCAGCGCAGCGCGCGTCCGAACTGGCGGTTGTCCTCACGCAGGTGTTATACGTCTCGATCGCGCGGGGTTTCGTCGTCAGTCAACGGTTCCTCGCCAAACTACCGGCGCTTTTGGCCTCGTACGCGCACGAAGCTTTACTCGCAGAAAGTGACGATGCCAATCAGCCTCTGAAGCGAGCGTTGAGCATCTACCTCAGCTTTGTGCACTCTAGTTGTCCCCCAACCTCAGCCATGCGATCAGGAATTTCCGAGGTGCTCCGTTCAGAGGGAGATTCACGACGCGCGTTGATAGTTTTGGTTCATCAACTGTTGCTGGTGCATCCTGCTCTGTGTCTTACAACGAATCCGTCTGGAGTCACGCTGAGTCACGAGGACATGATGCTCTGGACGTGTATCGTGGAGAGTGTGAGCCCGTTGACCCCTGCACTAGCAGCGCTATTCACTGCTCAGACACAAACTACTACTTGGATGTGTTTGCTTCGAGACTGGTTCAACTGGCTCGGGACTATCGAGCGACCTGAGGATGAACTGCTACGGAATTCATGTCGGATGTTGTCTGTGATCGCACACCTGACAACTACGGAGGAAGAAGCGGAAGAGCTGGTGTCTGAGGCGAGAAGCGGCTTGTGCTCTCAGTGTCTTGCGGTGCTTAGCTGTGGGGGTGATATTCTAGCTCCTCGTGTGGTTGAGGGTGCTTTGCAAGCCTTGATGGATGTCCGGGAAGCTTGGGGAGATACCTTCGTCCTTACCGGATGCAGCACGTTTGCGGGTACCACCGCACTGCTACCAAAACTACTCGACATTTTCCATGTACCTGAGCGGGAGGCCAACCGATCCCGTCATTTGGTTCTGCAGTTGTTGCTGCTGCTAGCGAGCACGGGATACTTCATTGAAGAGATGAAGGCTGCTGGAGCGCGCAGTGCCGTGGAGAATAACCCGTTGATCTCGCCTGACGATAAAGCTCTACCTGTGGCGCTTTTGGGCATGCTCGGCTACAGTGCTGACCTCAACGAAGAGTTTGCGAGAGCGCTCGAGCAATTCGATTCTGCCAGCTCGGACGTCGAGCGGCGTGAGCGTGTGGCGTATTTGTTGCGCTTCCTCGAGCGGTACGCGTTGACCCATGCGCCGACGAAGGAACAAGCCATCGATTCCTTTATGACGTATCTCGTGTCCGATGCTGAAAAGGCCCAAGCTGCTGCTATGGCCACCGAGCGCGAACCAGAAGTGACGAAGGGTGAGCAAGCATCCACCGATCAGCTAGCGTTGGCCATTGCGAGCGATTGTCTTGCATCGCTGGCCAAGATTGCTGGCTGGAGCCCAACTCCAGACCTCAGTCTATCCACCACTTTGCAAAGCGGCTTTGGGGAATTGTACCTTGCTCGGTGGGACTTGAACGCGCTGCTAGCTGTCGCTTTCGCGAGGCAGCGTGGAGATGAAGACAACGATTTCCAGGAGAGACCACGACTTGCAATCAGTCAAATCGCGCAGGTGTTGGAGTTGGCCGCTTTAGTTCGAGCTCAGCTAGACGAAAACGCTCAATCAGGGGAGACCGACGTTGTGGTTGTAGGCCAAATCGACGCACGGTGGCTGTGCAATGCGTTTATGTTGGTGACGGGGCATTTCAATTCGACTAGCACCAATTCGCAGCGAGGAAATGGGGATCTGCTACTTGTCGAGCAAGTTCTAGCGCTACTGCATTGGCTAGCAGTGAACAGCTCCACCTGCTTCGAGAATATCTGTCGATACGCCGTGCTACTGCGTGCGTTCCTAGCGCCGCTAACACCGATTTTCTGTGGTGAAGTTAACAGTGACAGCGATATTGGCCATGGAGCTATGGAGCTCTTCCTCAGCCTCGTTGAAATGGTGGTCAACACGCCTACACCCGGTGCCGAGACGACGGCCAGCATCGACGAACTTCTTGTCGACTTGCTCAAATTCTTGTACGCGCAGGTCGACAATGGTCTGCTTCAGGGTGTGCGCGCTCGCTTGCTTCTCTGTGTTTTGGTGATATTGCAGCGCACTGGAGATGCTGGCCGTGCTGCGTGTGTAGCTTACGAACGCGCAATGCAGCAGGTTATGTGGCACATTCACGCGTCACCAGCAACGGAACTCCAGGCGCGATGCAGCTGGGAACTACTTGGGTCGCTCTCCGAGATGGATCCTGCTATCACTGCGCTCTTCAACCTCGACGCCATCCCCAACCTTCTTCGTGAATGCGGCAGTGATCCGAATGGACAGCAACCTCCACCTTCGTCAGGAAGCTGGCGACATTCCAAGCGCGCGGTGGCGTTCAGACAGGCTGAAGCTCTCAAGTGTCTGTCACGTGCAGCACGTACACACGATGAAGTTTTGTTGAAAATTGGGGAAGCTCCTGGAATTGCTGCCGTCCTCTTTGGTGCATTGGCAGCAGGTCCTGTTGGGAAGAATAAACCTCCAAGTGGCAGGAAGCCCAGCATCAAGGAACCTTCACCGGTGGATAGTTCCGGTACGCAGACTCATGCAGCGCATTTGATCGCCAGACTCGCAGCTCAAGAAGATTTTCGAGCGTCGCTGGTATCTCCTGAGAACATCTCGCTGCTCATTGAGTCGCTCGAGTCGGTTCATTTACCAGTGGTGCTGCATGCCCTGCAGGCGTTGGCACACCTTTGTGCCTTCTCGCTCTGCCTGGATGCACTGGTACGCAATGCTACAGTTCCTGTGCTGGCACAAATTCTCTTCTCGCCGCTCGTTGCTACGCCACGTCGACGGGAGATTGAGGCCTGCGTGCTAGCTCTTCTCGGGAAAATGTGCGACCGCAGCCAGATTGTGAGCCGGCGAATTGTGTCCTCGAATCTCCTACCGAAGTTGCGAGAGTTCCTGGTCGTCGAGAAGCAGCTCGAATACACGCAGCAGGAGCCCCAACCTGGTGAACTCGGCGTGCACAACAACGCCGTATCGATCGTGTACAGCTTGTCGAAGGATACCGAGCTCCTTTCTAAGCTCGTCTCGAACGGAATACTCGAGACGCTATGTGATCAGGTGCTGGACTACGACCAAAGCACTACTCAGCGCAAGGCGCTAGGGGCTGTTAGCCGCCTGGCCGGCGTTGCAGATATGGATGCTCCGTTCGTGCAGTTCCTGATCGGCCAAGTCGTGGAAAGCATCCGACGCAACGTCCCTGTTCCTGAGGCGCACTGCACGGTCACTAACGCACTAGCGGTGTTTGCCGCCATCCTCAAGGGCGGGAAGAATCGGCACAGCCTCATCCAGCAGCGACAGCAGCGACGACCTCAAAGTCAGCAACAACAGCAGCGAATTCACGGAAATGGCGACGATGAAGTTAACGTTCGAGAAATGCTGCTGAGGGGTGAAGGTCTACGCGTCGCACTCGATCTGCTGGGCGCCTCAGAACTCCGTGTCAAGCTTGAAGCCTTCCGTGTGGTCTCTGAATTTGTCGAGGACCATCCGAACTTCGACGAGGTGCGCGAGCTGCTTCTTGGGTCGGAGGAACAGGGCGGATCTCACGCGTTGTTGAGCCTTGTGAGAGCTTTATCCGATGAAGCTCGCTCCGCTACGGCAGCGATGACATCAGCGTTACCGTCGGCGCGTACTCGAGGCAAGAACGATTTACTGGTGGTGGTGGTGACCTTCTTGAACATGCTCATCGCTGACGAGACCCTCAAGGCGAAGCTCACTCCGACGACTTATGACGTAGTGCTTCAAGTGGTTGTGGCCGTGTCCTCAGCTACGAGTTCTCAGCAGCGAGTGGTCGCTGAATCACTCAAGGCGCTTACCGCTATGACTCGGGCGGGTCAAATTATCGACCTCTGTCCTGAAGCAGCCCTGGCGAACAGCGTTGAGCCCCTAGTCAACGTTTTACGTGAATTGAGCGCGGCTGAAGGCGGAGCAGGCAATACGGCCATGCGGTTGAACGCTTTGTTCTTGCTGGTGAACTTCGCTTCGTCAGCTCAATGTCGCGGCCGCTTGGCACATTGTGGAGCGCTGGAAGCTCTTCTTGGGATCGTCCAGTTTCCTGGAGGAGGCGGCTCGAACCAGGACGAGCAACTGACTCAGCTCGCGTTACTCGGTGTGGCTTTGATGACTACGGGCGGAGTGAGTGATGCTGTTGCGGTTGTTGAGCTGTCGAGGTCGGTGGATACGTTGGTGCGATTGCTGAGCGCGAAGAGTGCGAGTATACAGGCCAATGCTGTCTGGGTCGTGTCCAATATTTCGTCTGAAGGTGCGTCAATGTTTGTGTTGAGCTGTGTTCAGCCCTCCTCGGATGCTTATCAGTATATTACGTTTGTCGTGTAGCGAGCTTGAAGGAGGCCATTGTTGCGCGTGGTGGTCCCACAGCGTTGCAGGCCGTGCTGAACGACAGTATGAGCACTGAGAACACTATGGCAACACAGCTGCAACGTCCATCGTCTTCTACCATGAGGATACGTGAATACGCTCCCAAGGCGATCAAAGCGTTAGGCTTCGCGCCTATCATGCCACCGGGTGCGTCATCGACTCAATGAAGGTCATTCCCTAGATTTATAAACTTGCTGAAGTTTGCATCAATAAAGAGGCTACGCGAGCACGTTTCTCTTTCCTGAACTCACTTTGAAAGCACTTTTTATCTAATTTCGAGGGATAGGAAGCGACATGCCTCAAGAAGTCTCAAACGATGGATGTCGCTCGACAGGGCCGTTGTATGAGATAATGCATTTTTTCAAATGTACGGTCAAGAAGAAGAAAAAACACCAGATGAAGGAAGCATATGCCAAGGTGACGCTAGTCTGCGGAGTGTATGGAGAAGGCTCGGTGCTCTCTGTGAAAGTCGCAAGCAATGCAAAAGTGACGGAGCTGCGGGATGTGATAGCTCGCGAGTTAAAGATTCACCCACGGTTCTTGACGCTCCGCTTCGCGTGGAAGGAGGGCGAAGGGTGGCTACAGTGTGATGAAGACCTGGATAAAATGTTGGCGGGCCAAGTTGACTCTGCATTCAAGAAGATGATGCTGCCATGCCCTCTCGTCAAGAACGAATCCGGTGATGGATACTTGGAATCGGCCTTAGAGTCAGGATACCATGAAGTCCACGTCTTGGTGGAGGCCCCGTACCCGAACGAGTTTGTGGTTGAGATGCATGAAGAAAAAGCAGGTCGGCGGGAGCTGCAGTATTACCAACAACAGGGAAAATTGATCCAGGATAACTGCAAAGACTACTGCATGGAAATCCTGCGCAAAATCGACGAGCTGTATGCCAGTAGTGACTTTCCGCTCCCGTTCATTTGTATCGAGGGCTCATCCGGCATGGGCAAGACGCAGCTCGCCTTTGCCTTGGAAGGGCGACGGCCGTGGTTTTACTGGATCGCTACGCCCATCACAACGGGGTCCCAGCCCATCTATAAAAACTTCTTGTCGATCTCCACAGCATTCAGCACTTGCGTAGACAAAGATGAACTGATGGGGCGCAAGGAGGAGCTCGTTTTGCGATTATTTTCGAGACTTTATCTCCAGACAGAGCTGTGGACATATGGGTTTATTCGTGCGCTGCTCCAGTATTGCAGCTCTCGAGAGCAACAACACTCCCACATGATACGTTTTGACGAAAGCGTCACACTCAATGTGAAGAAATGCACCTGTAACGATGTTGATGAGGTGATAGGAGAGATGAAGAAGCAGAAGAAGGAGCTACCGTTCTTCATTTTGGATGAGATGATAACCAACGAGAAAAGCGTGAGTGGAGGGAAGATCAGGGCGGCCTTCCAACGCAATGTCTTTCGTGCTTTGGGACTGGTGGTGCTCATTATGGGCACCGACTCTGAGATCGCACAGCTGATGGAACCCCCGTCGACGCACAGCTCCGGCGCGGTGCATAATTGGATGTCAGTCGTTCCTTGTTTCCCTCCCTATCAAATTATGCTCCGCACGGACATCGAGCGCCATGCTTGGGAGATGATTGTGAAACAATATCCTGTCGTGGAGACCATTGCGCGTGGATCGCGTGGGAGATTCGCGCGATGGTTCTTGGATGAAGGGGTGACGTACGTGACGAATAATCGCGGTACTATCGAGCTGTACGACTTGCTAGATGAAGTATTTGGCCGTGTCTGCTTTAAAGCGCAGCAAACCAAGCATTACATGAGCAAGGTCAAGGGAAGATACGCGCAGTTGATGGCGATATCTTTCACAAATTCCATGAGCTGGCCATCCGAGGACGAACTGTGCGAGCCGCCACCCCCCAAAAGGCAAAAGAGAGACGGGACTCTTGATAATATGGAGCTGCATTTCGCAAACTTGGTGGATAAGCGGCTCACTGACGTGGTCGTATCGGTCGATGAGTTGTCGTGGAAACCGAGGTGCTGTTTTCCGGATATCGAAGAGAACATGTTGCTCTATCTCGCGGTATTGGGTGGGAAGGCGTACTCGAGCTACCACGACTGCACTCGCAGTCCTGTGCATGGAATCGTCGCGTATTCAACAAAGAGCATTTTCTTGGAGCAGCTGGATGGAGTTGGGTTTTCTGGCCATGAAAACACACACGCCGAGTCCCGCGATTTGAAGATGTTCGAGAACATGGTCGCCCACGCACTGTTTTGTGCCTCTCGAAGAAACGGAGTGCAAGGCATTCTTTTCAACGACTTTTACGCTTGGCTGCTCGGTGAATTTCAGCCCAGGTCAACGATGGTCAAGATGACCACCCATGATGCTTCGGGAAAGAAAGAGATTGTTGCCAGCGACTTATTGGACGGGTATTCTGCCCAGGAGGCGATGGGAAATGGTGATCCCGTTTCTAGCTCCACCGAATGCTGAGTGGCCCCAATGCATTCTGAACACCCGTGATCACGGCTGCAACTTTGGCCATCTTGTTCGCGCGTGCAATAGTGATCGATGTGATATTTTCATTCGAAGCGCGGAGAGCGAAGCTCGCACAGCGCTTTTCCTCTGTGAATGCAAGCACTGGGGAAGAATTGTGGACTTCCGCACAATGCAAGGCATAATTGGTGGGTTGAATGCCGAATGGCACTGGGAGTTCGTGCTGGTGTTTTGTGAGAAGCTGGCGCAATTTCGCACCGCCTGGAAACATGAAGAGATTGGCTGCGTCAAGATTGGTTGCCAAGATGGCGATGTCGAATGGGTGTTTCAACCAACGAAAGGCAATCGGAAAAAGTTAGTCGTCGTGATGCAAACAGGGAAAACTGGTCTTCCTGCGCGCAAATTCTGCTGAAGTCCAAGTCGAAGGTGGCAAGATATTGCATTCTTTCAACAGAAAGAATCCGACTCTTAATCTCATTTTGATGAATTCAGCGTTAATCTTTTTAAAAGAGAATTGCCGATTGTCCTTGCCTGTATTGTTTGCCCTCACCACCTTCGGCGTGACCTACGTTTTCAGCGGAATATGCCTCTGAGGTACATACTTCAAAAGACCTATTCCTTCGTAATTCGACCATAACCACGACTGATTAGTTCGAGCGAAAAGCTCAGCGACAAGCCCCTGTATGATGGATGAAATAGTAACGTGTTCGCGCAGCCCTTTATTGATGCAGTAAGTTTATAAATCTAGGGAAGAAGCTTCACTGAGTCGATGACGCACCCAGTGGCATGATAGGCGCGAAGCCCAACGCTTTGATCGCCTAGGGTGCGTATTTACGTATCAGAAGACGATAGGCATTGCAGCTACCGCTAGTACGTAAGTGACCGTAAGCGTCAGACGCTCTCCACGACTAGATCGATCAGGAGCTGCACGAACGGAGCGTCCATATCTGCAACATTGGTCAGCTCCTAGCTCCTTCCGCTGAGTAGTCCCCTGATCGTAGTCCAGCACCGTCTCGAACGGGGTACTCGAGAGTCTCGAGTACCCCGTTCGAGACGAGCTTAGAAAGGAGCTCGGCATCTTCGACAAGCTGTACACGATCGATACAGCGTTGATGTGCACGCCCAACCGGACCGGTACTATCCACCGGTGAAGGTTCTGGCTGCCACTTGGAGGTTTATTCTTCCCAACAGGACCTGCTGCCAGAGCACCAAAGAGTGAATAGCAGTGAGTCGTGGCGGTGTTCAAACTACGAAAGAGGTCTTTTGAAGTATGTACCTCAGAGGCATATTCCGCTGAAAACGTAGGTCAC
>JAHQIV010000534.1:0-19484 GCA_030463285.1 Phytophthora europaea
ACGGAGCGGTCTCGGCGGCGCTTGGAGGACGCGTGTGGCGGCTTCCAGGGCGACATGGAGGCCCAGAGAGAGGACGGGGGTGGCGTCATGCCCATGGCGTCGCAGTCCGTGGCGCTCTCGTCTCTCGCGCGCTTCATGGCTGGGTCGAGTACCGTGTTGTGGAGCGCTGGGGCTAACTGACTGTGCTGGCCGCGCGCTAAAGCGGAAGTGAGGCGAGTTGAGGCGGGAAGCGAGTTTCACTTGACTTCAGTATGGATTGGTGGCGGGAATGCTTTTCGCGAGGACGAGCACTACAGTAGCATGTGTATTTTGCAACGGCTGGTTTTGATAGGCACAGTAGGGTTATATACTTTGTTAAGGAAAGAGAAGCAGGAGTTTGTATGGAAGTTTTAGGAGTGAGGTATTAGTTGTCGCGGGGTACGATTTGTGGGTGACAGTCTATTGCAAATTACTAGTAGTGCGGTTCTAGTGCTTCCAGCTGGACGACAAAATGACACAGAAACGAGGGAGTTAGTGACCGGTACGGCTTCAACAGCAACAGCAACATCAACGTCCCTCACAGGGCGACACTTACATCTTGATGGTGCGATCCTTGCTGCCCGACGCCACCATGTCGCCGTTGGGGCTCCAGTCCAGCGCGTACACCTCGTCGGCGTGACCCGACAGCGTCGTCTTGGCGTTCTTGGGTTCGCTCAGCTCCCACACCTTGACGGTCGAGTCCTTGCTGGCCGTCACGATCAGGCGCGAGTCGCTGGACCAGCACACCTGGTACACCGCGCCGACGTGACCCGTGAGCGTGGCCACGAACTTGCCGTTCTGTCCGTTCCAGATCTTCACCTTCTTGTCGAAACTCGCGCTGGCGAAGTAGCGTCCGTCCGGCGAGAAGCACAGGTGGTTCACGGGCTGCTGGTGGCCCGTGAGGCGGGCCAGTGGCTTCTTGCTCTCCGACGGCTCCCAGAAGAACAGTGTGAAGTCGTCCGAGCCCGACACCAAGCGCTCGGGCTGGCCCTTGCGCGCCTCCTGGTACCTCTTCAGCGCCGCCTGCTGCATCTCCTCACGCGACGCGAAGCTCTTGACGTTGTGGCTGAAAGGCCCCGACCGGCAAACGTAGTCCACATTCAGCGCCAGCGTGTTGATGCGGTGGCCATGGCCGATCAGCGTACGCACGAGCTTGCCCACGTGCTCACCTTCCATCGCCCACACCTTGATGGTACGATCGCGAGACGCACTGTACATGAGGCCTTCGCCACCCCACTTGATGCACTCCACCGAGTCCGTGTGGCCCGACAGCGAGGCGATGGCGCGTCCTGTACGAGCATTCCAGACCTTGATCGATCCATCCTTAGAGGAGCTCGCGAAGCGCTCGCACGTGGCATTGCGGTGCATCGGCTCCCACGTCAGCGAGTTCACCCACTGCTTGTGGCCCTTCATGGGCTGGCCGGCCTGCTTGCCCGTCAGCGGGTCCCACAGACGAATCTCGCCATTGCGGTCAGCCGACGCAAAGCGCGCTCCATCGGGCGACCACGCCGTACACAGCACGTGGTTCTTGTGTCCGCGTCCAGTGTGCTTGGGCATGCAAGTGTTGGTGTCCCAGAAGCGCACGGTGGCGTCGCCTCCGCCGCTCGCCAGCCTCTTTCCGTCCGGACTGAAACTCACGTGCAGAATCGCCTCCGAGTGGCCCTGCAGCGTGTCACTGCAGCGCGTCACAGGCCGCACACGGAACGCCGCCAGCGGCTGGAACGTGATGGTCAGCGCCGTCTCCGTCGACAATTTCTGCACCATCACAAATGCAACAACAACAAACAATATCAGCAACTTTCTTCACAGCCAGCACCAGCTTTACATAGCTGGCAATGCACCCACCAGCTCCTCCACCGTGGCCTTGAGCGACGTCGTGACCTCCGTCTCCCCGATGAACAGCGAGTACGGCACGCGGTTCTTGCCGTTCTGCAGTAGCTCGTTGACGAGCTCCTCCATCTGCCGCACGTTGGAGCTCATGGGGATCTCCAGTTGCGGGCCCACATTGTTGCCCTACACAGCAGCCACAGAGTCAGTGTAAACCTCCTCAATGCCATTGACGCATGAAGCGATGTAGGCACCCACGTCTTCGCTCTGGAACTGGGCGATGGCGGACGTGGCGGCCTCGTCCTCCGACTCCTCCTCGTTGTCGCTGGCGTTCGGGTCCTCCGGCTTCATGGCATCCGCCACGGGCTCGTGCTCCAGCTTCATCTTCTTGGCGACGTGCGTGGCCATGGCTGCGAATTTCGGTCTGTCTGGGTGTCAAAAGTCAAAAACTGTTGGGCCGCAGCCGTCGCCATGGGATTGGTCAAAAATGGACCAGAGTTGAAGTTCATAGACCTGGCCCAAGCTGATCGCTGATGCGCTTGACCGGTGTCAAGTCCCGTGTATAGAGAAAAACAAGTAAAACTCTTTGCATGTTGTTGATGTTTTATTTAATAGTCAGATAGGTCTTTATTTACGCCAAATTCGAGGGTTCAAGCGTCACTCGACCCCTTGGTAGCGTCGTTTGGTCTCACTCGCCCAATTGAGCTCATATGGCTGCTCGGGACGCTGCTTCTTCCGTTCAAAATGGTACGGCGAAGAACCCGGGTCAACAGCGTCTGCACGATGGGTTTCGCTTGGACCGTCGATATCTATCGCAGATGGTGCTGGACGCTCAAAACGAGCGAGCCGCTCGAGTCGAAGCCGTGCTGGAGTTGAAGCAGGACCTTGACGCGTCTTCAGCGAGAGTCGCAGCTCAGAGTGCAACCGTTCAAGCCCTAGAACAAGCGGAAAAGACTCACCAAGCGCGAACACATCAAAGTCTGCTGGACCAAGGCAAGAATCCGTACGAGGTGGCGAGACGCAAAGTTGTGCAGCGAGAAGCTCGCAAAGAGCGGTCGAAAATCGAGCGCAACATTCAAGAGCGCGAGGCGAAACTTTTGGGGCGATTGGAGGCTGAGAAGGTCCTGCAGAGACGGAGAGAGAAGCTGGAGGCGGAACACCGCGCGTATGAACGCAAGTACCAGCGCGAAATGGGGCGAGCAGCGCAAGAGGAGCGGACGAACGCGTATCTGTTGGCTCGGACAGGGAAAGAAGCGCTGGACCCGACAGGCAAACTCGTCCGTGTGTATCCTTCCCAAGAGACCACGATGAAAGACTACAGTTTCGGTCTTGGCCGCAGTGCTGTGTTGAGTCCTGAACACCGTCGGCGAGTTGTGGCGAAAGTGCTCGCCAAGGCTCCTCATGTCGGAACAGAGCCGACTGCTCTGCTGCTGCCTCGAAGGCGAGGTCGCCACACTCAACAAGAGTCGGAAGGCCAAGAAGGTCACAATCTGAGCTCGGGACGATCGGAGAGAGATGAGAAGGAAGACGCGACTTCGGAGAGACTCGTCATGCCGCCACTTGCAGGCGTGAAACCTGGCCAAGACCTTCACAAAGTCAACCACGCACTTCTACCAAGTTGCGATGTCAAGTTGCCACCACTTGCAGGCAAGGGGTCTCGTCGGTCTCAAGACTCGCGCATCGAAGATGAAGAGGAGCCGGCTTCTGGGGATGCATCTAACCCAACGAAGCTCCGAAAGGGTCGAGGTCGGAGCGTGTTGGAGGAACGACAACTGGCAAAAGCGCGACAACGGCAAAAAGACTCTCGATTCGCGCAGTCTCAAGTTGTATGGGGCAAGACGTTTACGGGCGACGCATTTCTCGCCAACCCGCAGATGCTCTGGTTCAAGGACTTCGACGTGGGTCGTCCGCTTACTCTCAGCTTCACTCTCACGAACATCTCCAACACCTTCAACCAGTTCCGACTACTCGCGATGGACGACCAAGTGATCGAGCTCTTCGACGTCGTGTACGAAAAGCCTGGGCGCATGTCCGCGGGCATGAGTTGTTCGTTGCGAATGACTTTCACGGGGACGGAAGGACGCGATTTGGACACAAGTCTCTCGGTCGCAGCACCGACAGGAGTCTTCCAGATCCCAGTTCGCTGCACATGCAAGAAAGCAGTCCCAGAGCTGAACCAGAGGGACATTCGCTTCCCCGAAGTGGTCGCTGGTGAACGTGCAACAGTCGCCTTGACACTCGCTAACGAAGGCGCTCTCCCGCTGGAATTTCGAGTTCGACGACTAGAAACAACCCAGTCCATAGCTCTCGTGGATGATCTACCGGCCACTGACGAAGGTCAAGTTCTCGAGGCGAGTGAAAGTGAAGACGCTGGTGACCCTGACGACCTACAAAAAGACCCTAACACCAGTGAAAACCCTCAAGAAGACAAAGGCGAACATATCGACCAAGACGAACCAGCTGAAGAAGTTGTGGACGGTAACAATGACCTGGAGGTCTGTCAGCAGTCAACGCCTGCGTCTCGAGCTGCTAGTGCAGCCTCCACGAAAATGTCCGCAACTCGAACACTGCAAGTTGAAGATGTTGAACCAGAAATGCTAGAAGACGACGATGGTGTTAGAGATCCACTCAGTGCGGAGGAGCTCGAGCTTGTTGAGCGTGTTCGCGAAGCCACGAGGTTCAAACCTGATGGAGCTGACGGGCCGGTACGATTCACGAAACGCGGAGTTGTGGAGCCGTATTCTAGCAGCTCCGTGTCCTTCACCTTCGCACCTGCCGCAGCTATGAAGCTGGACAAGGAGCAGTACGTTCTCGAGTTCCCAGCAGCTTCTCCTTGTGGATTATCGTCCCCTGACCTGCGAAAGCTCGCGTCCATCTCTGTCTCGGTATCTGGCGTCGCCTCCGAGGTCCCGATTTTCGTTGCTCGTTCTCGACTGAACTTTCGCTGCTGTGCTTACGGGAAGCTGTATCGCCACCAGCTCGTCGTCTGCAATCGAGGCAAAGTCGCTCTGAAGATTCAGGTCCAGGTTCCAAAGGTACTGGCCAACTACGTGGAGTTGACTCCCGGCTTTGGGTTCGTACAAGCTTCGGTGGCTTCGCAGGAGGGCAAATTCCCGGTGCAAGTCAAGTTTCGACCCGAAGAGCGGATGTGGAAGCGAGTTGAACGCGCCGGTTTGGGCTCGCGTGCCTTAGGCATGCTGGCAGTTCCAGTGCAAGTCGTAGTGCCCGATCAAGTTGTGCCGGTGTTCTTCTTGCTGACAGCGAGACTTACACCTACAACTCTGCAGCTAGAGGTCAAGACCGGGAGCTCCGAAGGAGGACTGCACTTTGGCGCGTGCTGTGTTGGACACGGCGTTAGCCACGAGCTGACAATCTCCAATTCAGCTCGTGTGCCTCAACGCGTTGGTGTCACTTCATTACCGAAAGACGTGACGATAGCTGACGTTTCTGCGGGAGTGGGGATTGTCCTTTTGCCTGGCGAGACACGAGCGCTGCGAGCTGTGTACGAGCCGAGTTTTCCGGGTTCACTCAAGGCTGCTGGCCACATGCCGCGATCGAAGCCTGTGCTGACGCTCTGGTCCTCAACGTTCAACCAAGAGTATACTTTTCCGTGTTCAGGTAGCGGCGTGGCAAGTGATCTGGTGTTTTCGCACTCGGCTGTTCGGCTCGGCGCTACGGCCCTGGGGCAAACGCAGACCTGCAATGTCAAGCTTACCAACCAATCCGAGCGCCATACGCGCCTCCTTGAGCTGCGACTTCCACCTGAAGCTGCGTCCTTCTTGCGAATTACGCCGCTAGTCGCACGCCTGGCGCCACGTGAGACTGTGCGCCTGGAGATCGACTTCGAGCCGACGGAAGACATCTTCAAGCTTGCTAGAACATGCTACTTAGAGGCGAAAACCGACACCATGGCTTCTGATGACGGGGAGGCTGCTCCAGACGCCATCGTCTCTTCAGCCACAAGTGAGCAGGCAGATACGTCAGCACCGCTCAGCG
The DNA here is from genome assembly GCA_030463285.1 of Phytophthora europaea. NCBI lineage: Eukaryota > Oomycota > Peronosporomycetes > Peronosporales > Peronosporaceae > Phytophthora > Phytophthora europaea. Next base: position 5,842 of record JAHQIV010000534.1, read on the forward strand.
ATCGGTCACACGAAGATGTTGAAGCGAGTCCGGTAACACCGAGACGAGAGATTCCAACCGAGCCTCGAAGTTGCCACCACACTTGGACTATACTGTGCTTTCATCGGCTTGAGGGGACTGCAGGCGGAAGACGATCGACCAAGACCGAACCACAAACGCCATTGCAAGCGCTTGAGGTGCGAACTACAGTGACCGAGCCGGTGTTGACCCCGTCCGAGACCACGCTGGATTTCGGGCAGGTGGCGATCGGCCAAATGCTGGTGCGTGAGCTCACACTAGAGCTGGAACCAAGTGCGACCGACAGTGTGTGGCTACGCGCTCAACCGCTTCATGTACTAGGAGCATTCCGTCTTATTGGAGCCTTGCGCGAGGTATCACGTAGCTCCGACACCAAGAAGAAGCGTACACTTCGTGTCGAATTCGAGCCTCGAGCCCCTTTGATCTACGAAGACGAACTGGAGCTCACAGCGTTGGGCGTGAATATTCGAGTTCGGCTTCGGGGAGAAGGCATCAACCCCAGCTTAACTCTCACGCCTGCAGACGGGAGCCTCGACTTCCAGGACGTGCTGGCCCGAACACGAAGCGTGGGCGAGCTGGTGCTGGCGAACGGTAGCGCCTTCCCGCTGGCCTTTTCGATCGTACCTCTGGATGACATGAAGGATGGCGAAAAGGCTGGTACTATGGCGCCCGGAGCGAAGGACGAAGACTCGATGACAACGTCGACGGGTTTACCGGTGTTCACGTTTTCTCCTACTAACGCGGTTATTCCTGAGAATGGGTCAGTCACGGTGCAAGTAGTTTTCCAGCCTGATCACCAGAGGCCTGGGCACTACGCCAAGAGATACCGAGTCAAGGTGCCAAACGAAAGCGAGCAGCACATCGTCAGCGTTGCCGGGCGCTGCTGGGAGAATCAGCTTTACGTGTTCGCACCGACAGCTGATCCTTCACCACTTCCAAGCGACTCGGATGATACTGACGCTGGGTTGTTACCCAGGAGACCGCCGCTCTTGGCGCTTCGTCCAGTGGAGGACCTGTTTGATTTGCCACCTAGTGTTCCACTGAGCCAGCTACCGTCAAGCCTCGGAGTGGGTGACTTGCCAGTCGCAGGACTACGCAAGCCTTTGTCCTCCTTCGTCCTCACCTTCGCTGGGGACGAGGCCCTTCGAAGCGAGATCAGCAACAGCGACACGGAGTCTGGACGGACCACCAAGACGTTGTTCGTCGGCAGCACTACACCGAGCAGCGGGATCTACGGCGGACTGGATGAAGTACCAGCAGGAAGTTCTGGCGGCTCCGTTGGCTCGTTCGAACTCGTTGTAGACGCTGCATCGCCTCATGCCAAGATGTTCACGCTCGAGCCTGCACGTGGAGCCATCGCCGCTGGCCAACAACTCGCCATTCAAGTGACGTACCACCCGCCAGCCCCACCGATTGCATCGGATACTTCAACGCCTTCAAGTTCTGCTCGGTCGACTTTATCGACCTCCGCCCGTGCGAAATCAGCTCAACGTCGACCGGAGCTGGAAGTGGTTCAGTGGGTGCAGGTGCGAGTGCAATGCACTCTCAAGGGCGGTGCACTCTGGCAAGCATTGCCAGCAGCAGGAGGGGCTCCAGTACCAGCATCAGGGACAGCAGCTACAAGTGGTAACCAGCAAAAAGGGGCTGCTGCACACGCGTTAGCTTCGGATGGAGCGGATACACGCATTGTTACAGTGATTCTGAGAGCTCGGTTAGAGACCTAGTTTGATAGTATGGACGTCTGTCTACCCTGCCTTGTATATCATCACTGCTTTCTCGTTGTAGTAGAAGAAGACGAAGTTTCTTGTCACGTGCGTCACGAACGACCCGAAGTTGCGTCCGATGCAAACCACCCAGTGCGGGTCCCACGCCTCGTCCAGGTGGGCTTTAATCTCCTCGCATACCTGTCACCCACAAGACCATAGCCGTTAGATTAAGTGGTCCACCGATCGAATGCAACTCAGTGGGTAAAATAAAACACTCACCGCCAGGCCGTTCTTCTCCCACTCCTCCGTGTCGAACTTGGCCAGTCGCGACGTGACGTGCTTGATGGCGTCCTCCAGCACGTCGTCCTCCATATCGCACGGCATCTTGACCTTGGCGCCCCACATGTGCTGCCAGCTCGGTGCCTCTCCCATGCTCGTCGTCTGCAAATAAATGATCGCGACGTTTCGCGTTTGGGTTTCTAGCATTCCGAGATGGCTACACGCCGAGATGGCTACACTCCGAGACGCGAAACGACGTAGTGCAGTCACTGTATCACAGCGATGGCGAGGCGGTTAATGAGCAGACGTGGAGGCAGCGCCAGCCAGCCGCAGGTGACGCCGTATCAGCAGATTGAGGTGCGAGTGAGTCAGCTCATTCGCACTAGAAATCGATCGCTGTTCGTGAGCTCATTGCTTGTTTGTTGTCTGCAGCTGGACGATGGATGGCGGGAGTGGGAGAATACAAAGCAGGAGCTCGCGCTGCTGAAGAAGCAATTAACAGAGAAAGTATGTTGCGGGGATTCTACGTGCAGAGCTCGTGACGAATAAAACTGAACAAAGTATGGGTAGGATGCACTGGTGATACAGCTCAAAACTGCATCTCGCCGGCTACAGGAAACACTGCGAAAGAAAGACAAGGACGTACGACGCACTAGCTTTTCTCTATCATGTTGCATTCATTACCCAGCGTCTCAGTGGTCGTATCATGAAATTTTTAGCTGCAAGCTGCGTTTGCAATCCTGAGATCACCGCAAGATGCCAAGACCACGAAAACCCGCAAGCAGGAGCTAATCGACCGCCTTGTATCGGAGTGCGTGCAGAGGGTAAGACTAGTTCAGCACGTTGATAACTACAGTACTGGATTCACACCATATTCACCACTGGTTAGATAGGCGGCGACTGCTGAAGCGCTGGCGGAGGAACGGAGGCGAGAGCTCGACCGGCTTCGATATAGCAGGTACGTGAGAATTGAGTATCGACGGTATGAACTTGATGACCATCCACTCATGTACATGGTAGCAAATTTCTTCGTTTCCAGGAACTGGAGACTGAAATTGAAGAGTGTCATACGGAGATTGGACGTCTCCGTGCAAAGTTCGACACCACGGCAGGATCGCCGACTATCGCGGGGAAGTTAAAAGTCTCCTCTGTGCCATTGGCCACTAACGGCTCTGGGAGCTCTGTGAAGAAGACCAAGCTGGATCCACTGAATCTGGTTGTAGATGAAAGCCTCGGTAGTAGGATATCGGGGAGTGTCCCAAACAATTTGGCTGCAACCAGGATGTACTCCTCACAGAGCTCTGTTGGTCAAGTTCGCGTCGTACCACTCGCTAAGGTTGAGAACCGCGAGGGTTTTGTCTCCAAAACGCGTCGAAGAGCACTCGAAGCCGAGTACTACAAGCAAGTGCGTCTTGCTCAGCTTGAAGTTGAGTGCGAGTTGGAAGAGAATCTTCACATTCGAGCGGCTCGTGAAGCGAAAAAGCTTCAAGCAATCGAGCACAGTGACAGACACGTAAATTTTGCGGTTAACAGTGCGAGATCTCAGCAAGAAGCTGCTGATATTACTTCGGAAAACAATGAACCAGCTATTTCGCCCAGTACCGGAGACGTACATGTAGATGTCGTTCAATTGAATGACGCTCGAGTACGGATTGATGGTATGGAGCAAATAGTTGATCAGCAAAGTGATAAGAACAATTTGGAGAGTGCTGACAGGACCGCTGGTACCAATTCACAAACCGCTGATCCAGCTTCGACCAAGGAAGCGGTTGCCCTCAAGACTGGGCAAACTGAGCTTGGCGAAATGCGTGATGATGACGACCCAGCTTGTAACCAAGCAACCAAAACGGAAGAAGTCCATATTGCTAGTGATCGTGATGATGGAGGAGGTACTGACCGAAATGTTCCAGTTAGAGTTAGTCAAGAAGACAATGAGCAGGTGCTTCCCAAACAGAAGACATACGAAGATGACGAGTTCGATGGAAGTGATGATGATGCGAATTCCAAATCAAACGAAGCAGGCCCTGCACATAGTACTTGGAACTTGGATCCGAACTCGCAAAATAATTATCAGGAGGAAGAACTTCCGATTAAAGCAGATTCCCGTGATGAAGTTGGCACCGAACGGACCATTTGGAATGCAGATCCGCATGTCGCTGCTTCAGATACTTCGGTGGATAATCCAGCGGTTGCCGACGATAATGATAACGATGATGAACACGAAGCTGCATCCCAGCAAGAAGACTCGGTGTCAACCGAGGACAATGACGCAAGTAATGTCTGGAATGTGGATCCGAGTCCTTCCGTCCCTGTGGCTACTCCCGATCCAGCAGAAGGGCAAAGCGGATTAGTGGGAGAATCGAAAATAATTGATGACTCTGAAGAGCGACATGCGTGGAATTTAGATCCTATTCCATCATCTGAACCAGCCCCACCTTCAGCTACAGTAGAGCTGACTGATAGCCACAACGGCGAAGTGGAGCAACCAGTCTGGAATTTAAACCCAAATCCTATACCTGACGTAGTTGCTAGTCCCGAGTTGCCCCCGGGGAATAGCGAAAATGCTGAAGAGTTTCATCCGGAGTTTGTCGAAGATGATGTAGTCGAGGGCAACTCTAGCGATGATGCAAGCCGCATTGTTGATCAACACTCCCCGGACACCACCTCCGTTGCAGAACCCGCAACAGCCAAGGAAAGCGAATCAACTGCCTGGAACTTGGACCCAGATCGGTCACCTTCTCCTACAAATGTCAATCTTTCTATCAACGAACACGCGGTAGAACCTGTGCAAAACGAAGGTTCACAAGTATCGGAGGTAACAAGTACGGCTGGCGATGGTGGGATCGATCATTTAGCACAAACCGAGTCGAATAACCACACTCCCGGTTGCGAAGAGGGCCAAATTAACGCTTGGAATCTGGATCCCAACCGAACCGCTACCGAATCAGTCGGTCAGCCCGAATGTACAGTGGCTAACGATAACGATAATGGTGAAGGCGAATGGACAGCATGGAACTTGGATCCTTACGCCGGAGACACCAGCGAGCCGAGCAACAGCGTCACTGAAGACCCTGACGCTCAGGACTCGGCACAAACCCCGATCAATGACAAGATTGCAGCAGATAAACAACCGTTAGGGTCTTCATCGGGTAGTGGTACGCCAACTTTTGCCGACGCTGACGGGGACGGGGATATGGCCGAAATCCCTGACCCGACAGAACACGCCAGTGAGCCAGAAAACAGCCAAATTTCTCCTCGCGGATCAGGATCCAGTAGTCCCGCAGAAAACAACACGCCAGACTATACACCTCCATCTACAGGACGAGACTCGGACGCAGCAGGAGACGAGGACGCTACATGGTAAGCATAAGTTCAAATTGAACTGTTCAATAGACCACGTCAGTTCGGTACAATGTACCACTCGTTATTTTACTGTTAGAATAATATGAATAATTGCATTTTAGTTAGAATTAAATCCACTGTACACTTATTGCTACAATCTATTTAATCGGCCATAATTGAAATTAAAACTTCAATTATTTTATTGTTCCAATCCAATTCATCACGATGATCGCCTGTGTCGCCGTCATCGGCGCCGCTGTAAGAGAGAGCCCTTCCTGACCACCTCCCAGGCCGTTTAGAGAGCCGCACAGCCTCTAACTATCATAACCCACTAATGTCAGCACGCTGCCCCTCTCTGCCGTGCAGAACAGTCCCCTGTACATCCGCACGTTCGGCGAGGAGGGCGAGGACTTGGGCTTCCACTACATCGCGCACGTGTCGCTGGACGTGATCGAGGAGAAGCTGCGCGGCGCGGGCATCAGCAGTTCCAAGGACGACATGTACCTGGGCTTCCTGGGGCCCATCGAGGACTACCGCATCTACGGCTACGTGACCAACACGTCCGTCAAGTTCGTCGTCGTGCTGCAGGACGCGCCAGTCCGCGAGTCGGAGCTCCGACCGGTGAGCTACTGCCACGACGATACCCCAATCAATAGTCAAGCTGACGGTTGTGCGCTGTGCTGTTGGTTGCAGTTCTTCGCGGAGGTCCATCGCCTGTACGTGAACGCCATGTCGAACCCGTTCGCGCCGCTGGGGGAGCGGCTCGCGTCGCAGACGTTCGACAAGCGCGTGTCGAACCTCGTCGTACAGCACAACACAGCCAGCTAACTGGTAACGGTTGCGCCCTGTTCTCTCTCATTGTTTGTATGGTTTATCTGCTGACAGCCCAGCCCCTCTACATACCCAAAGCTTCGACGGACAGGTCGCCCACGCCGCTCTCGTCCTCTTTCTCGTCTTCCTCCGCGGAATCGGACTCCGCGTCTTGGTCCTCTTCGTCGATCTCGGGCATGGGGAAGCGCAGGATAGCAGCGATGCCGCTCACCTGGCCCAGCTTCTCGCCCGACACGTGCAAACTACTGAACAGACGGACGGTGCCGCCGTTGTCGCGCACGCTCTCCACGAGGTCGACGTACTTGCGGCGTGTGGCGATATCTTGCGAGCGGAAGAGGGCGTCCGTGATCATGAGAGTCTCAATCGCCATGTTCGCGTTGGCGCGCACAACATGCTTGTAGCCGTAGTACGCGCGGTCCTGGTCGATATGCAGCATGTTGAAGAAGCGCTCCAGGCACTTGACGTCTTCCACAGCCTTCGTATCAGCCACCTGCGACTGAATCGCCGAGTCGTTGAGCACCTCATCGAGCGCGTGCTTGTGGCCAGAGGACGAGTGGCACAACACGAACTTTGGCTTGTTCTCCAGGATGAGCTTGTCGTCCTGACGCACCGCCTGCTCAACCATGAACTTGAAAAAGTCGTCCTTGACGAAGCCCGGGCTGGCGAGCAGCACACACTTGACCAGCTTGAAGTCGATGTGCTGTCGGATCGAGCGCACAATATTCTCGTAAAACTTCTCCGTGCCCTTGGCATGCGCTGAGCTTCCGGGGCGCTTCTTGGGCACGCTCGTCTCGATCTTGGCCCGAATGACAGTCATGTCACCCTTGATCAAGCACAAGTGCGCCAGACCGACCTGCATCACCACGGCCGCCAGCTCCGCCTGCTTGGCGATATTACAGGCCATCTCGATGCGCTCCAGCGACATGACGTCCCAGCAGTTCTTGGCCAGCGTGAAGTCGCGGTTCATCTCCAGGTCCAGCGTGTGGTAAGCTCCCATCTGCACGCATCAACTCCGTTAGTGGCAGCCCCCCGTGCAAAACTTGGCATTGCCATTGGGTGTAAGCTTACCCGAACGTATTGACTCTCCATGATGTTCTTGCCCTTAATGCGCAGCACGCAGAGCACCGGATCGAAGTTGACCTGCTCCACCTACACACCATCAACATCATCATCATCATGCAATTATCAATTCTGATCCCAATGTTTCCAGCTTGTACAGTAGCCCACCTCAATCTGCAGCGTCATGCGCACACGTTGGCTGCTGGTGGAGCCTGTCACGCCCTCCTTCACCACCTGCAGGGCCCATAACGAGTCGTATATTCGATTAAGTACGAAATAAGGGACCGACGTGCTACGCTAGACTGGAGCCGCCCGCACCTTGCGGATCGTCGTGGTCTTGACCGAGTCCGACACGTGGATGAGGTTGTAGATGTGCCACATGTCCTCGGGCTCCTCGGCGCGCAGCACCACAGAGCCAGCGCCATCCTTCTCGCTGATCTGCTTCTTGAGCAGCTTCATCTCGGTCCCTGATGCCCAAAATGGCTCGGGCTCGACACGGAGGTGGCACGAAGGTGGCACGAAGGTATCAGTTGGATGTTGAGCGAAGGTCTCATCAAGCGATTTTACCAAAAGACGAGGACGTATTCGTTCCAAATCACGGTGGTAACCCCCTGCTTATTCACCTACGGGTGACCGTGTGGCGGCGGCGCTAGCGCCTCGGCCATGGACCCCATGGCTGTGGCGATGAGGAAGTTTCTGCAGAGCTTGACGGCGTTGGTGCGCCGGGTTTCTCTGTGCTGAATGGCGCCACGCGTCCGACGGTGCACTTAACTCACCTTGCAGCAAGTTTTTCGGGCTGCCTTGAATTCCTCAACCACAGGCAAATTTTGAGACGGGTACGACGATGAATAGTGTCTTGACATTATGCGCATTGTGCGGTGGACCATCATGGACCAAACTGCACTTAGCTGCTCACAAGATCCACGTAAGGCCCTACACAAACGATGAAGTCATGCACTCCTTGGGCCAACCTCGAGAAGCTCTGGTGACCTGCTGGTGATCATTTACTCGACCTGAATTGGGCCTCCAGGTTTTGACGGACAAAGGTGCCGGTGGTACTTGAAGTATCTGTTTGCTCGAGTATCATTCCTGATCCACCACGGATGGAGGTCCAAAACTTTACAGATTTTGCGAATAGCTTGGAAGATCTTAGCCACGCGGGATCAAATCCTTCCTGCGAAGACCTCGCCGAGGTCACTCCAGACCAGTCTCCGTTTGGACGCGAAGTCGACAGGCAGATGGAGAAAGACAAGCTTATACAAGCTGTGAAATCGGGCAAACTCTCGAGGGTGAAGAAGCTGGTGCGGACGAGCAAGAACGGGAACGAAGATGCAGCGCTGGTGGTGGCTGCTCAAGAAGGCCACCTGGAGATTGTGCACTTTCTCGTTGAACAATGCAGCGCTGATGTGAATGCCACGGACGAACTGGGACGCACAGCACTGATGTGGGCCACCAAGAACTGCAAGGTTGAAATAGTCCAGTACCTCCTTGACCGCTGCAGCGCCGACGTGCATGCCAAGGACAACAATGGACGCACTGCTTACGGTTTGATACACCGTGACCGTGAACCAGATCACATCGAAGAGATACTGGACCCGTATCTGGAGCTGCTTGAACCAGGCAGGTATCCTCGTGGCTATCCATATGCAATCTATAAAACTCAAACAACCGATCGTTCGACGAGCTACTTCATTCCTGCATCCGAGATCGAGCTATTTCAGTTCAGACCAAACGGGGGCATCGGGTGCGAGTTTCGCGCCAAGTGGCTTGGTGTCGATGCGGCCGTGAAGCTATTCCGTCCCGACGTTTTTTAAATGCCATTCGAAGAGGAAATACGGCTGTCGCTGCAGCTGCGGCATCCTAATGTGATCAAGATGTACGGCGGGTTTGATACCATCCCGCAACTGTTGTTCCTTGTGTATGAATATGCGAGCAAGGGCTCATTGATTGAGTACGTGCGCTCGACTCTGTTCGATGACTTTACGATGTGGAAATACCTTCATGAAGCAGCACTTGGCCTCGAATACCTTCATGAGCGAAAGATTATTCACAGCGACCTTCGTTGCAGCAATATCTTAATCGGTAGTGATGGTATGGCCAAGGTGTCAAACTTTGGAGCGAGTCGACCGAAAGAACGGCCCGGTGATCCGTCGTGGGGTCTTGGAGCCTCAGAGCGTTGGCAGCCTCCGGAGGTGTTGAAAGGGGCGTCACCGACCGTTAAGTCGGATGTGTATTCTCTGGGAATGTGCATCCTGGAAGCTTTGACGAAGAAGATGCCGTGGAGCACGCGCGAATACTACACCATGAACAACTGTAAGAGGAGTTGGACCCCAGAGTCGAAAAATGCTACCACCAAGTACGATCCAGCTTGCCCTTCAAGTGACGCACGCAATTTAGTTTGGCGCATGTGCTCCCGGAACCCTTCCAGCCGCATCAGTCTCTCGTCAGTTGTTCGTGAGCTTGACGCTTTAGTAAAAAAGCACAGCCCCAACCAGTCCCAACCAGAGCACGAGCAAGATCCCTTAAGCTTGGACTCCCAGCTCCCAGCCTGGGAGCACCCCAACTACGACAGAAATGAGGACAAATGGATGGACATACAGAGGCAGATGAAAAAAAAAGTGTGTGTGACAAAAATGGTCAGCTTCAGCTTTTTCTTGACGAGCTGAAGAGCGTTCAGGGTAATCTGCTCCGTTCTACTCATCCACTAGCAGTTTTTGACCAGTTTGACGGACTCGTTCGCGATTTTGGCAAGATAGTTTCGATGTGGCGTGAACGCACTCCTGAGCTTAGAGAGATTCCTCGAATTCTCTTCGTGTCTGCAACAAGAGTTAGTAACATTTCTTTTCGCTGGCGTCTTCGGTACCTGTGGACAGCATTAGGCGAGTCAGAGATTGAAGCTAGGCAGCGAGAAGCGCGGTGGAAGAAATGGAGCAGCATCCAGATCGAGATTTTCAAGTCTAGTGCTACCGATGCTTACGTTGTGCTGAATGCGTCGGAGCTGGATGTTCTGGGTCATTGCCTAATTGCGGAGATGAATTCTTTTCTTGGAGAGTATACACCTGATGAAGTCAAGGTGCTGCAAATGGTGCATGACGATGTTATAAACAAGTGGGATGAATTATGCAATGACTTGTCCCGTCTCAAGCCCGACTGGTTCATCCCCCAGTACGAACTGGTGGAGGTTGAAAGATACAACCCACTGGGTAGTGGTGGTTTTGGGAGAGTATTTCGAGCGAAGTGGTTGAATTCAGATGTGGTGCTCAAAGTCTTGCTTGGTGATTGTGATGAGATCGACACGTCGTCGTCTATGTCATTATGCTCTATGTCTCCGCCGAAAGTTACTGCATCTTCAGGTGATGGCGCAAAGCAGGCGGAGTTAATGAAGATGTTCCGACGTGAAGTCGACATTTGGTTTGGGTTCAGCCATCCTCATGTTGTTCGGCTCTTTGGAGCATGCCATATTGACGTACCATTCTTTGTTTGCGAATACGCCGCAAATGGGACTTTGGTCGGATACCTGAAAAAGCACCCCGATGAACTCTGGTCGAAGCTGCACGAGGCTGCACTGGGTGTTCAATATCTCCATGCACGCAACGTGGTTCACGGAGATTTGAAAGGGAACAACGTCGTGATCGGAGGAGATATGAAAGCAAAGGTCACAGATTTTGGTCTCAGTCTGACGTCTACGGACGATGGAAGGCCGCTTATTTCTGGGGCGTGGCATTGGGTGGCACCGGAGTGTTTACATGGTGACAACACACGGCTGACATTTGCGTCAGATGTATACTCTCTGGGTATGTGCATCATAGAAGCACTGAGGGTTGTGGAGGCAGTGAAATTTGGCAAAAACTTAAACTCTTGCCAACCATGGTGTCTTTGTGACATTAATACAGTGAAGTATCACGTCAAACAAGGCAAAATGCCACCTCGACCAGCGATCTGTGATGACAATCAGTGGCACCTAGTGGAGTGGATGTGTGTGCTTGATCCACAGAAACGGATAAAAATCTCGACAGTTGTGGACGAACTAGCAAGACTAGCGAGTGTTCCTCAGCTAAACCGAGCCGAGATCTCAACCAAGCCAGCTTTTCATCAAATAAGTGCGTTGGAAGTCATTTCGGCGGCGCAAGATTTGCTAGCGCGATTGCAAGGCGATAGCAAAGGTGTTGCAAAAGCATATACGGAAGCCGTTTACTCGCTGTATGGTTCGATGTGGGATCGACTTGAGCACGTGCACCGCCAGATCCAAGTCAAGATCGACTTTGTAGGTGTAACAGACTTCTGCTCGATCATTGGCGATGCTGACAAGTGCACGAGGAGATTGGAGGATATGCAGAGCACATCGAATTTAGTCTCCTTGGTGAAGACGACGATGCAGTGTTACGCAATTGGGCGTCGCTTGGATAAATTCATGGATGCCTACTTTCTCGTGGTTCCGCAGGAACAATAGCATACTGCACCAGAGAGCCAATTTCGCTACAAGACAATCGAACCGAGTCGAAGATTGTTGGGATGTCGAATCCCGAGATGCAAGTAGGCATCTTCGAAATGCATGTCAAGATTCACACACAAGTGCACTGGCAGGTAGATTTTTTTGAAGGTCGTATTCGGGCATGACATGGATTTAGGTCTGGCGATTTGTCAGGTATCTATATTGCTCTGGTCGGGTGTTTGGTCAGATGCTAACAACTCCATCGGAGAGACGAGTATGTGTCTGCACTTGCATGTGTCCTCGTAGCTACAGGTAGCGATATTCTCCATAGCGCTCATCGCATAGACAGCCTCACGACCACTATCGGCTCTCAACAAGAGATCCGCCATAAATATCCTCGTGCCCGATTGACAATTTATACGGACTGGAAATCCAGGTTGGGCAGCACGACGTGCAACCGCTACTGTAGCTGTACGCCCGCCATGTTCATTCAGTCCGCATTTTGCCAGCTACAACACAGTCCTTCGCTACACCGTCGCCGAGCCTTCCACCTTTCCAACTCAAGATGACAAGATATTCAATGAGGATCAATACGGCCCGCCAACGTCTAGGCCGTCCACTGAATGCTACAGTCCTGCTACCGACTGACGAGGGTGATACCGACTCCTCGACCCATGACCATCACACTCTGGAACCAGCGCAAGGAGATGGAGCAGCTGTACCTGGTGCTGCTCCAGCAACAACGACCGCCACTTCGGCTAAGAAAAGGCGTGGATCGCGTACGATTCGCTATCATCGTGGCTACAAGTACACGAGAGGATGGGGGTCGAAGCGGAAGACCGTGTACAGGTGCAGCGGGTATCGCCGCACCGAGTGCGAGGTGAAGTTGGAGCTGAGGATGCTGGATCATGCACTGGTTAGCGTGGGATCGCACACCTGCCCTCCTCCAATTACCGCTGGCAATTATAGCGCGAGTGTCGAATCGGCGATGAAAGCCATGACCGACAGATTGGCAACCACGAAGCTTGGCATGTCTGCAAGTGACATCTGGAAGTATGTGAGCAAGGAGTTTTACTCCGTCAATGATGACCGAGTTGTCACAGGACTGACAGAAGAGCAAGTCATCAGCCGAGTTTTCCGAGTCAAGCGGAAATACTTCGGGGGTGAGCTGCATGGCATTGTCGAAGTACAACCTCTCTCGATGGTGCCGCGCACTAAGCTTTCGTTCTTCCAGTTCCACTTGGTAACCCCGAACAAGAAGTCCCCGGGAAGACCGAACCGTTTAATCGGGTGGGCGCATCCGGCTTTGATGGAAGTCCTCTCGGTTCACAGCGTCACGCTATTTGTTGATGGAACATTTAGATGTGTTCCGAAGGGCTTCCACCAATGCGTTGTGGTAATGGCAGAAGATCGCGCACGCTGCTTGTTTGTGCCAATTATTTTTACGTGTTGTGTAGTAACACTACTGAAGAAATGTACTGGGAGCTCTTGAATCAAATTATTAAGAGCACCGATGCCAGCCTTCAGCCAGCCAAAGTCGTGTGTGATTTTGAGCTGGGATTGATCAAAGGCGTGCAAGCCCAATTTCCCAATGCAGAGGTCATTGGATGCCTCTTTCACTTTAAGCAGGCGCTCCGCCGGCGGATGAAGAAACTGTGTATCCCAAACGATCAAGTCAAGGTCGCAATGGCAAAAGGTGTGGTCGACATGCTAACCGTCATTGAGCACGACAAAGTGGACGGGCCTGGAATTACATGGGTGAAGGCAGAGATTAAGGCGAGGTGCGCCCGCCTTGGGCATCACTACTCTGCATCAAAGTGGAAATTGTTCTGGGCCTACTTCAGGAAAACGTGGATGGAGCGCTATAACGTGCATGAGTGGAATGTTCATGGCTTGGAAGGAACGTTGGTGGCCCGGACAAAAAATCCACTAGAGCGCTTTAACAGGGAGCTCAATGCAGCCTTCAAAATGCACCC
>JAHQIV010000535.1:0-19470 GCA_030463285.1 Phytophthora europaea
TCTCCCGCGCCCGCTGCGGTGGCGTCGCCGGTCGCCACGACCCCCGCGCCCAAGAAGAGTCAGCTCAAGCTGTCGGCCAAGCCATTCGTGCCTTCCTGTAAGCTGAGAGTAGTGGGGGCTGTTTAGTGCTGTAGAGAGGAGCTGGAGGCTGACAGATTGGTTCATTGTTGTGTGTGGCTGCAGTTATGGCGCCGGCGTTTGTGCCCGCGTCAATGAAGGCGCCAGCTGCTGCTCCGGCGGTGGAGACGAAGGTGGAGACGGAGGCTGCTTCTACTACGACCACCTCGACCACAACCATGACCACGACCACGACCACGACCACGACGGAGGTGAAGGAAGAGGTCAAGACCAACAAATCAGAGACCACGACGCCGGCGACCTCTGCCGCGTCGTCCAGTGCGTCGGAGACGGAGGTCGAAGAGCACGCGACTGTGAAGGAGGATGCACAGACGGAGGCCAGCGAGTGCGAGCAGAAGCAGAAGCAGGACGTCGACGTCAAGGTCGAAGTTGCGCCCGTCGTGCAGGAAGAGCCTGCTGCCGAGGAGGAGGAGGTGGCTGAGAAGCCCGAGGTTGTGGCCGAGCAGGCTGTCATCGGTGAGCGCATTATTTACACCATCAAGCAGCTGCTTGAGATGGAGCCTGAGGTTGAGAAGTGCCCGATCCCGGAGGGTGTCAAGGGCATGGTTGTGGCCGCCGACAAGACGACCAAGGCTCTGTCCGCTCCGGCCCCGGAGTCTTCTGGCAAGATGCGTCGCAACGACTCGTCTCGTTCTCTGGGCCGTCACGGCAGCAACGGCAACTTCGGTGAGGGCCGTGGCCGTCGTGAGCGTGGCAGTGGCCGGGGAGGACGTGGCGGTCGCGGTGGCCGTGGCCACCACCAGGAGACCGCTCCTCCTCTTGAGGACTGCGCCCCGCTTGATATTAACGAGGAGACCCGATGGAAGCCGACGCACGCCAAGTCGCGTCTGGATGAGCCTGTCGAGACGGCCGAGGCGTCTCTGAAGGAGGCCAAGTCCATTCTGAACAAGCTATCGATCGAGAAATTCGACAAGCTGTCCGATCAGCTGATTGAGGTTGCCGTGCGCGGTCTAGAGGTTCTGAAGGGTGTTATTGAGATGGTTATTGCCAAGGCACAGATGGAATGGCACTTCTCGACGATGTACGCTGAGCTGTGCGCGAAGATTGCGCAGACTGCGATGCCGGCGATTACTCTTGAGGACAACGAGGTTGTGACGGACACACATAAGCTTTTCCGCAAGCTTCTGCTTCAGCGGTGTCAGAAGGAGTTCGAGGCCAAGCCCGACGTGGAAGGACTTGAGAACCTCCCGGAGGACGGCCGCCTTGAGAAGGAGCTCATCATGAAGCGCGCTTCGCTGGGCCACATTCGTTTCGTTGGAGAGCTGTTCAAACAGCGCATGCTGAGCTCGCGCATCATGCACGAGTGTGTCAGCATCCTGTTCGGTGACATCACAGCTCCCGATGAGGAGTCGCTTGAGTGCCTGTGCAACCTGCTTAGCACAATTGGTCAGGCTCTGGAGGGCAACGCTCGCGAAAAGGCCGAGCTGAATCACATTAACGGCTACTACTCCACTATCAAGAAGCTGAGTGCTGAGTCGAAGCTGCTGTGCACGCGTGTGCGCTTCATGCTTCAGGACCTGCTGGAGTTGCGCGCTAACCGGTGGGTTGCGCGTCGTAAGGAGACCAAGGCCATGACCATTGCTGAGGTGCACGCCGAGGTTGCTCGTGAAGCGAAGGAGAAAGAGCGCTCCAGCGGCAAGCCGAGCGGCCACGCTCGTCTGCAGCGCAGCCAGTCGATGAACTCCACGAGCTCAGCCGGTTCGAACGACCGGAGGCGTGGCAGCGGTGGTGGTGCATCGGCGGCTTGGAAGGCTCGTGCTGCGTCATCGGCATCGTCGTCCAGCAGCAGCAACACGCCTACCGTGGACGCGGATGGCTGGGAGACTGTGACGGGTGGTGCACGCCCGAAGGGTCTGAAGCACCGCAGCAACTCGGACCGATTCCCCGCTCCCTCGTCGGGCGCTCCTCGTCACCCGAGCGGCACTCGTCTCAGCACTAACGCCTTCGCGTCCCTGAGTGGCAAAGACGCTGGGCGCAAGGAGCGCGGTCGCAGCAATAGCTCTTCGTCCTCCTCGTCGCGCTCTTCTCGTGCTCGTGAGGATGCTGGACGCCCGCCTACGCCGTCGTCGACCCCCAAGTCGAGCAACGGCCGGCCTGCAAAGCCTGAGAAGGCTGCTGAGGCCGAGGCTGCTCCGTCCCTGACCGCTGAGGCCTTTGAGAAGAAGGTGAAGGCCATTCTGGACGAGTACGTGGAGCTGGAGGATTTGGAAGAGGCTTGCGCCAGCTTCACTGAGCTGAACGCGTCGAACCACTACGCGTTGATCCCCAACAAGGTCTTGAACATTGGTTTGGAGAAGGGCGACAAGGAGCGCGAGGCTATTGCGAGCTTCCTGGCTGGTCTGTACGAGCGCAAGGTCGTAACTAGCGCTGCTATGGAGAGCGCGCTGCAGGATGTGCTGGAGTTTGCCGAGGACATCGAGATCGATATCCCCAAGACGCTCCCGTACTTGAGCGAGATGGTGGCTCTTTCTGTGGTGGCTGGCAGCATCAGTCTCCCGCAGCTTGTGAGCATGACGGAGCACCTGCGGTACAACGGTAAGGCTGCGAAGCTGATCGGATCGACCCTCGCGGCCGTGGTGTCGTACCAGGACGAGGCCAAGGTGCAGGAGCTCCTTGCCGCGGAAAGCGTCGACTTCATGGCGCTGCTGGCTGAGGCGAACCGCAACGAGGAGGCCGTACAAGCGTTCTACAAAGACTACTCGCTTGAGTTCCTCATGTAAGACACCACGAGGCCGCGCAAGCCCGTCCGTTCCTGCTCCGCTCCATAAAGTTTGATTTATTATGGGATGGATATAGGTAGGTTTGGCATATACGTAACGTAGCTGAGAGCAGGAAACAAAAGCCATCGTTCACTTCAGCATCTGCGCAGCAACTTTTGCTACCTAGTGTATCCATACTGCTGCAAAGCGTCATTGTGCACTTGATTTCGTTGCCTCGTCGCGTAGCGACGTACTTACGAGCTGAAGCTGCTTCAGCATTGTCTTCAGATGGTGGACCCTGCTCCTCTCTCTGGTCG
Organism: Phytophthora europaea; assembly: GCA_030463285.1. Classification (NCBI taxonomy): domain Eukaryota; phylum Oomycota; class Peronosporomycetes; order Peronosporales; family Peronosporaceae; genus Phytophthora; species Phytophthora europaea. The sequence continues at coordinate 3,155 of JAHQIV010000535.1, forward strand.
AAAAGGAAGCATTGCGCACGAATCCAAATCTGGGCAGCAGCTTCAACATCCGCAAGATTGACAAGCAGTATGCTGACTTAGTGGGATATTGCTCAGGTTGCTGGCGACTACTGCACTAGTATCAGAGCCAACTCGGCCCGCAATCTTCACCTGGCACGAGCTCAACGCAGACGCGAGTGCTGGCCAGAACAGCCACGGTTGCTACAATAGACGAGCTTATTGATCACTTTCGAAAGCGGCGCGTGCTGCGCAGGTCGAAAGCATGCCGAAACGGAAGTCTCACATCCACCTAGCGACCACAAGCAGTACTATCAGTGCGTTACGGGGGCAGCCGCTGCCATCCTCAGTGCGATACCAAGAGGGCAAGTTCCAGAACTCGCGCGACCAGGAGCTCTTCTTCTTAGCAGCGCTTCCAGCCGACACGAAAGGGAGGGAGAGCGTGCGAGCGGTGGTGCTCTTCTTGCACGCGCTTGGAGATCACTGTCGACGGTACTCGTTCCTGTATGAGCGGCTCTGCGAGCGAGGATTCGGTGTGATAGCCTACGACTTTGTGAGTCATGGGGCAAGCGAATCCTGCGTTCATGGCGTGCGCGCTCACACGACTCGGTTCCACCACTTCGTGGACGACACGAACGATTTCGTGACGTTTGCCATCAATGCGCTCCTCCCGTCGATGATGCCGGCCCCAGCAGCTGCAGTCTCGCCTCCAATTGTGCTCGGTGCCTACTCGTATGGCACGCTGGTGGGGATGCACACGGTGTTGTCCAGACAGCACCACTTCACCGCAATGTGCTTCATAGGACCGTCGCTCTTCATTCGATTGACCCCTCTGTTGAGGCTCCAGGCTGCATTCGAAGGCCCTCTTTCAACGCTGTTTCCAAAGGCGCACATCGTTCCGGCGGTGAACCGTGAGTGGTTATGCCGAGATCCCGGCTACTTCGAGGACTTCGACAACGATCCGCTGACAACTGACACTCGGAAAGTAACAGCGCGCATGGGATCGGAGACTCTGCGGGCTATGCGAGCTCTTGCCATCAATTCGCAAGTCGCCCAGCCTGATAGCGCCTTCAGCCAGACCCCCGCACTGTTCCTCATCGGTTCAGCCGATCGCGTGGTATGCCAACGACAAGCCACTCGCTTCTTCGATCGATTGGCAAGCCGCGACAAGGAAGTCAAAGTCTTCCCTGGACTCTACCATTGCTTGCTGGAAGACCCGGAGAAGGATGACGTTGTGCGGCATCTCATGCAGTGGCTAGAGCAGCGCTTCCCTGACAGGGAACAGCGGTAAACGGGAACTCGTCAAGTGGCCACGGGTTCCGATGGTTCATTTCGCCACAAGCCTTTCAAACACTATAATGAAGCTGTTGACACCGTCAGCGAAAGTAGCCAAATCGTGAGAGATTCATGCATGGCGCTTATAACTGCGCAAAGGCCCGGTCGTTCTGCCCTGCATCTCGCTTCATGCGCGCAAAATGCTGACGGGTTATGGTGATAGATGCTTGCGAGTCAACTTACCGTACCACTCAGCTTGCAGCGGCACGACTTCGATGTCCCCCGTGTTGTGGAATCGTCCGCTCACCTCAGTTCGAATCTGAGCGCGGAACCAGCCGATCATCTCAGTCTACCTTTGCACTGCTGGTGCTGGTCAAAATGGATCCCAGCCCAGCTCGCGCAGAGACTTCGGCCACAGTCCTCCTTACGCCGAAGGTTGCTAGCGGCAAGCTCAAGCACAAGACGACGCGCCTAGTCTGGACGGATGAACTGCACTTCAAATTCGTGTCGGCAGTCTTCGAGCGTACGTAGTGAAATGCAAACTGAACGGTGAACAAGTGGATTGTGACGGATGTGTTGTGTCGTGGTGACAGTGGGGGTCAAGAATGCGTCCCCGAAAGCACTGTTGGCCGTACGTTCGCATTGCATTCTTGACGTTAGAGGTCGGTGCTAAGCTTAACCAAATTCGTGAGTTGCCAGCTGATGGAGAACAAGAATCCTACCGAGGGGCTCACAGTTGAGCACATCAAGTCTCACCTGCAGAAGTATCGGATCAATTACGAGCGTTCGAGGTTGGAAGTTCAGAGACTCAATGACAAGCATGCTAAGCGAAGTTTAAAGCGGCACCACCATACACTACAGCATGAAGCTAATTCAGGGCAAAGGGTAGCGGCCAAAACGTTATCACAGGATACAAGCCAACAATGGAACACGTGCGACGCACTATTGCTACAGGAGGAGGCACCGGAGCAGCACATGCATTGGACGATGCAACAAAGGATGGACTTCCATCGCGAGCTTCTTCTCACACGAAGCGTCGAGTTAACGTCGGGCAGCTCCTGGGCTAGTCGCATGGACAACGCGTATGGCAGCGGAATCAAGAACAACAGGACAGAGAGTGATAGTGGCAACTGCTGCGAGCAGCACGAGCACAATTCAAGTTTTCTCCAGGCTTGGGCCAGCGCAGAGCAACTTCAGCAGCAAGAGGCGCAAGTCTATGGTCGTCTGCAGCAGCAACAACAGACCCACTTTTTGCAGCATCAGGCACAAGATGCAACGCCCGTCGCCCCCGTATCGATTCAAGTTGCGGCGCAACCTCCTCATAGGACCGTTGAGGGGCCGGAGAACATTGACACTGCTGATGGTGTGGACCTTGCGAGCTGGGGCCGACTCAGCCTCACAGTGGACTCTGGCGATGACGACATCTTTGGCTTCCTGCGATCATAAGGCGTAATGCTGACGCTGTGGTGTCAAATTGAATATGACCGTCGTGTTTCGCTATGCAGGTGGTCCATTTTCGTAGCATGCTGATGGTGATAAACCCCGTGCGCTAAGTTATACTGTAACTCGATCGACTAGAAATCCGACAATTTAAACGATTATCTGTACCCGCCCACGATCTACACTTACGCCCGAAGGAAGTCAAACAGGTCGTCCCCATCCAAGCCTACGTTGAAGGGGTCCCACCGGTTGAGGTCATCGCCGACATCGTTGGCCTTTGCGTCTTGGGACTGAGTTGTTGATATCAATGATGGCATCGAGCTGCTCTGAATACACGCGTCAAACGATTCTTGCAGTACGGGCGGCGCCGGAGTCTGAATGGCCTCGTATTGAGTCACATGCTGCGGCGTGTGGGTGGCCGGTGGATGCTGAAAGGTGACCCACGCCCGCTCGAAACCTTGTCCCAGTGCGTTAAAATCGTAGCTGCCGATGTTGGTCAGACACCCACTAGCATTCACGTTCACCATGCCCGCCAGACTGTGTGACAGCTCTACCTTGCGCGTCAGCATTTGCCGATGGAAATTCATCTGCGCTTGCATGGCCTCGTGCATCTGGCTCTGCACGTCTTCTTGGACTCGCGCTTGCGCAGGGGGCGAGAGCGGCGCCTCATGTGGGACCTGAATGGAGAAATCCCCGACGCTGCCGTCGAATGACTGCGGAGTTGTCGCCATGAGCAAACAAAAAGATCGCCACTGAGCATCCGTAAGCTCCGGCGTGGGGGCAGGTGCCGGGTTTGGAGTCTGCTGGACGGGTGCGAACCCCATAGGATAACCCTGCGTTGAGATGGTAGCAGCAGCGTGTGCAGGCTTGTGGCTGCAAACGAATGGACCCAGTCGCTGGTCTTCTGCGTCAGGATTGCCATCGCCGTTTCCGCCACCGTCCGAGTCGGAATCGGTCTCGTTCTTGCTGCTGTCGTTGCGGTCCTTCGCACAGTGAGGAGGGAAAATGTACGCAGTACCAGCCCTCTCCTCTCGACGGCGGCGCTTCCGGTTGCGCTTGACCTCACGGTGACATAGTTCTTGGAGCTCCCGACGTGAGCGCTCGTAGTTGATGCGGTACTTCTGCAGATGGGATTTGAGGTGCTCCGTTGTGAGCCCCGAGTCCGGGTCCGACGCCTGCATCAACTGGGAACGACACAAGATCAGACCAGTCAGTACACGGGAGTCAACACGGATGGCGAGATCATTTCGTATCACTTGACGAGAAGAACACGTACAGGCAGCAGTGCCTTGGGGGACGCATTCTTGAGACCGACTGGTTGTTAAAACAAGTAGACACGCCGTCAACCCGCGTCAGACAAAAGCGACTTCCAATGTCTCACGTCCAATTTCAACTCACGATCGAAAATAGCCGCGACGAAGCGCAGGTGCAGGTCTTCCTGCCAGAGGAAGCGTTTGGCTGGACGCTTGCGGCTCTCGCGCGGGCGCTTGGCTGGCTGGGGTTTCTCCACGACGGGCGGTGCCGCGAGGACGTCGCTGCTCGTGGAACTCGGCGATCGTTCCTGGTTCATTTTCGACTTGTTATGGGCGGCGGCGCAATTCCCAACTGTGGTCCGCGGGGCCTGCGTCGCAGTCCCTTGCGTTGTGGTGGGTGGAGCGTGTTCCGGCCTGCTCGACACGCAAACGATGGGCGAAACTGCGCGATGTGTGACTCCTCATGTGAGACCGGGACTCGTTTCTGAACCATATGATAACGTTTGACCACCAAACCATATTTTTCTGAACCATATGATAGCGCACGACATGCATAAAATTAGGTTTGTTTGAGTATGTAGAAGTCTTCGACTTGGTTGCAGCATGTAGTTTATAAACACGGTTTATTCTAGATTGTAGGTTTCCGTAGATTCCTGTGCATACAAATTTTGGCAGTCGCGAATCATCCCTTGAGGAAACACCCCCTTACGTGCCAACTTCAGTTGAAAAGCCCGCCTCAGCAGGAGAAGGCTTCCTAAACGAGTCGACCCTGCATAATCCGACTGGAGCTGTAAGGAGCGAAAAGTGCTAATACATATACGGGTGTACACTCGCGATGTACGTGTATCCACAAGCGGATTCTTTTTTCGGATACGTGGCGGTCCAGCAACGAGCTCCATTATAGAGTCTCCGTGTGCTCAACAACTGTAGGCAAGAGTGCTGTGCGCAATGTCGACGGAAGTCGGCACGGCAATGGAGGCAGCAGCACGGTTTCCAGTCAACCAGGTTTCCAATGGAGTGCGCCTCGATCGGACAAAAACGCAGCGAGATGCAATCTAGGGCGATTGCATACGCAGTGGATCATCGGAGACAGACCCAATCAAGTCGAACCGAGACAGCCTTCTGCATCCATGTATAGCTGCGGTTGTGGTCAACGGCAAACGGAGAGCTATTGTGCTTTCGCCTTGTCCGGATGGATGGCTTTGGCTGTATTTCGGTCTCGAAAAGAAGCCACAGCTTCGGCGAGGTCCGAAGGACATGTGCGTGACGCAAACGTTGGTTTGACGTGCCCAAACACATTCTGTACTTCGCGGGGCAACACACAAGAAGTCTATGAAACAGGATCTATCTCAAGCTGGTAGATTGATAGTACATTATCCCTCTATTAGTGAAACAAAACTACTACTGTAGTGAGCTACTACTAGTACTTTATACAATCAAGAATACTATAGTAGTACCGGTAGCACTATAGTAGTTGGATATTAATAGTACCACCAAAAAAGTTTTCGGTCAAAAAAGGTTTCGGCGGTACTATTAATATCCAACTACGAGTGAAAACAATTCCGCTAGTTGAGAAGACGCGCACTTGAAACGCTTTGGAGGGAGCTCGCCCCAACCAAACGCAGGCGTGTGCCGCGGTATGTCACTTATTATTGAGGAACTTTTCCTAACTTTTGAGGAAGACCTCTCCAGCACTAACTTCTGAGGAAGGTACTATCTTCTGCGTACCCCCTGAGTCCAGTTCTCCACGTGCTGATTTCTGAGGAACTTACTTATACTTACCTATACTGAAGCACTATTTTAGGCTACGTACTGGCTCGTGAGCTCCTCGTTTGCACCGCCAATTTTGCTTCGCTCATGGCGGGCAAGGCGTCGGTAAATAGATATCACCTCCTTGTAAGGGCAATTACTTCGGCCCACGCGCCGACCATTGCAGACCTTCGCTTCGCTTCAGTTGCAAACGGTCTCCCTGAGGCCTCTGGGAGAGCATGATGCAATTGCGGTCAGTTAGGAAATGTTCGATGTATTTGCGGTAGGCTTTCTCAAAAGTCAGCCCCCTCATCCGCCGGCGCATTTCATATCAAATCGGGGTGGTTTTCTCATTTTTCCTCCCACAAACACGCTTCCTCAGAAGTCAGCATCGTTTCCTCAAAAATAAGGCCATTCTTGTGCCGCGCTAGACGGGAATAGCGCGCTGCCAGACTCGTGGAACTAGCGCAGGATATCGACATACTGACATGGCGGATCAACATGACGTATCGGCGGCAAACCAGCAAGAACTCGTGTCAAATTGTTCTTGGTCTTCGTTATGTCGGCCGTCTGATGCGGCCCAACAGCGACCCAGTCACCATGTACTGCAGTCACTCCTGTCAGCTGCATGATGCGGGATATGTAGTGGTTGTTAACTTCTCACACAAACCGTCGGGGTTGGTGCACTTAATGGCATCTTTGTCGGACAGGCGAGGTGGCAAAGATGCTTGAGCTGCTGTTGGAAAATTGCAGAATAAACGACTTTTGAGGCGAAAAAGCGGTGCTCCCTGCATGAAAGCACTTCCTGCAGGACGGTGCTCGTTCGTGTGACCAAAACCGCTTGCGAACGTCGCTTTGTACATCAAGTGTGACGGGGGTTCACACGCACCGTAGCGTTGAGGAAGCGTAACACGCTAACCGCAACAGACGCCTGGCGTCTCTGTTGCTTCTTATGCAAAAGGCCCTGCCTTCCCTGCCGCCTAAGGTACCGAGTACCGAACGACTTGCACACTTGTAGGTTAGAGTTAACCTGTCTTGTATTAATAACACTCGTAAGGTTCCTATCTATAGATTTCTATCTGAATACTGAATCTCTGTCTAAACGGCGATCTTCCTGATTGACGGGCCCGCATCCTTAAGTGCGATTGACTCCGAATAAGAATATAATCTAGGAGAGGTTTGTGAGGAATATTCCTTCAGAGAAGGCCTGCTCAATGTGGAGTGGTCCACACCAGGGGGCGACTGCAAGTCCAAAGCGGTCAGTTTCCAATTCCTTGAAAAGGACAGCGGCCAGCGTTGGCCCCGTTACACCCTCCCACACCCAAACGGGAAGCACCTGTCCCATGGGGAAATCCAGCGGAAACTCGGGCTCGGCCTCATTCGCGAATCCACGCAGGAACGCGCAAGCTGCAGCACCACTAAGCTCGACGGGCATGCCGCGCACCACGAAGTCCAAGGCTGCCACACATACCGACGACGACGCCCTATGGGCTACTGACGTCGCCAGATTCGCCGTGGAGGCACCGCCCACGAAGGACTCGGAGGCGACGAAGAAGACACCCGCTTCCACGAAGCCCGCGGCGAAGAAGCCCGCTGCGAAACAGCCTACCAAGAAGAAGGCCGCCACGAAGGAGGCAAACACGACCCTGAAGCGGATCCCAAAGCGCGAAGACGTCATGCTGCCGGGTCCCCAAGAGGAGAAGAGCAGCAGCGAGTCCGACACGGACACTCCGAACCCCGGGCTCATCACCGGTGATGAGTCTTTTTCGGACGACGGCTTAAAGGCTCCTGGAGCCACGAAGTCCGAGGCGACTCCTGCTGCGAATGCAGACTCTGCTGGCACCAATGATCCACCCGAGGAGTCGGCACCGCCGGCTGATACCCCCAAGGAGCGAACTCCGTCTCCGGAGGACACTTCGCTGCAGGTGGACTACGAGGAGTCGACCTCCGACAAAGACCACGAGGCCGGGGAGGTCGAGGACCCGAGCGCATCGCCCCAACTCACTGATCAGCAGCGCGTCCTCCATCCTGGAAGCCCGATGACGCCGAAGACCGCTACTACTACTCCAAGTCACAACAACTCTGGTGTTGATGAGGGTGTTCCACCCGAGCTGCTGCAGCCCGAGAATCGGCAGCACCTGAGTGATCGTTCCCGTTAGGCTGCCTCTCAGGCGGTGGGCGCCAAGCGTGATCGTGAAGCTAACTCCCCTCGCACAGCGAACAGCTTCTCGCCTAGCGATATTGGACTCGTGAAGAGTACCGGGAGCACCTTCGTCAGAGTGGAAGGCCTGGTCCTGGGGCGCCGCAGTGCGACAAGTGCCCGGTCGTGTTCCTCTCGGACACCGGCTGAGCCCGCCAGCGGAACGAGACGGAGTTCAAGGCGTGGCTACACCCCCTGGGCTATGCCCACCCCGAGTTCCTGGACTCTCCGTATCGGATCGATTGGCTGGCTCAGCGTCGTCTTCGGTTTCGCATGGCGACGATGGTCGCTGACGACACGTGGTCGGCCTCGATCGACACAAGCCCTTCCCAGGGGCATCCTCGAAGAGGTCATCCGGAAGATTCAGAAGTCGTGGCAGTCGCAGCCGATAGAGCCTATGAGTGTTCTCGGCCCTGTCAGCGCCGACCAGCTTCGTGGGCACGCTCAAAAGCGGCCACGAGGTCGGCGCAGACCTCCTCAAGGCGACCACCAGGCTCCCATGAGTTACGACTACTCGGGTAGCCACGCCACTTCACCAGGTACTGGTACTGACCGCTACGCCCGCGTCGCTTCAGTATCTTCTCGACATGGTAATAGAGGGCGCCCCCATTACCAAGCAGAGAAGGCGGAGCCCGCGATGGGCGTGGTGTCTGACCAGGACGCACAGCGCCGCTCGACTGGCTCTTGTCCCGATATGTGGAGGCCTGTCAGCGACTGCTGGATGGTCAGCGAACGGACATGGTGGCGCTGCGCGCTCGGGTACAGGCCGCTGAAGCTCTCGTGGAGAAGCTCCAGGATGCCCCTGGGGACTTGGACGCTCTCCGACACCGTGTGTGTATGAACTGCCTGGGCGGGTGGACCAGCTTGGTGACGAGATGGACCGCGTGATGCGCCGTTGTTCGCAAGGCGAACAGATCGACGGACAGGTGCGCCACGACCTGGGCGACCATGTTGGTTGGATCCGGGATCTGTATGACCGTGTGGTCCGCTTGGAGACTCAGGAGAGACACCGCCTAGCGGCTGCCGTTCCTGCTTCAGCTCCTGCTCCTGTTCCGCAGGGAGAGCTCGTTCGGCTGGTGGCGAATGCCTTTCGCCAGTACGCCGCAACGCAGGATCCGCAGGGTCAGCAACCGACGCCGGGTGATAAGGCTTGAGCAGTCCAACGTAGAACGTCGGGTGCGTGGCCATGGAAGATGGCGAGTCCAGCGTGTAGGCGTGGCCGTGGACCCCTATAACCGTAAACAGTCCGATGAAGCGAGGTCGCAGCTTCGTGCTGCCCACGGCGGCGACCGCCTGAGTAGGAAGGTTTTTTGCGTTTAATAAAACTTGGTCTCCCATTTTAAACACCTGCGTGTACTTACGCCCTTGGCGATCACTGTGTTCTTTTTGAGTGTCTTGAGCTGCAGCCATGGCGTCACGTACGCGCTGTCGAACAGCCTCCCCAGTCTCGATGAACGAGAGCAGATTCCCTTTGAAAGAAGGTCTGAGGCCTTTAAGGCCCCTTGAACCTTCAGCATTAGCCTCCCCCCACCCAAATTCGAAGCCGGCGGCAACGTCAGTGGCGTACGCGGGTGCCGCAGCCCGTTCACGTAGAACGAAGTGAAGCCCGTGGACGAATGTACGGCATTGTTGAGCGCGAATTCCACTTGTGGAAGAAGCGTACTCCACTTGGTGGGTTCTGCAGCGCAGACACTACGAAGAACGTCTTCCAGAACACGGTTCACCCACTCGGTTTGACCATCGGTCTGAGGATGGTGTGGACATGTCCAATCTCGTGCCGAGAAGACGAAAAACGTGTTGCCAAAAGTGTGACACAAAACTGGGGTCTCTGTCACTCACGAATGCCTCTGGGAGGCCGTGGTGACGAAATACGTTGTCCACGAATAACTGCGCCGCCTGAGGCGCTGTCACGCTCTTCCGCACAGCGGCCAGCCGCGCCATCTTGCTAAGGCGGCAAACGAAGACTAAGATACCAGTGTGGCCACGCGCGTCGCCCGGAAGCTCGAAGATGAAGTTCATGCTCACTGAGCGCCAGCAATCCGCCGGAACCGGCAAGTTCATCAGAGGAGCGGACGCCGACGGCACAGGCTTGACACGCTGGCATGTCTCACATGTCTGTACGTACTTACGTCCCCATTTATACATGTGGGTCCACCAGAAGTTGCGCGCCACAGACGTGTACGTCTTGTCCGGCCCAAGATGACCGCTAAGCGGCGTGTCGTGAGCCTCGTAGAGGACTCGATGACGCAGATCTTCGTCGTTTGGAACGACAATTCGAGGCTCGTCGCCTCCGGCTACTTGGTAGTAGAGTAAGCCCTCCATTACCGAGTAGCGGTGCAAACGCGAACGCTGCCGTGCCGTGAGTTCGACGGACTGGTCTGGAGCGCTCAGCGCCGCCACTAGACCTGCGAGGTCGTCGTCATCGGCATACGCCTCACGAATAAGCTCATAGAGCGGCGACTCGAGGTAGGCCAGATGCGCCAACTCATAGTCTGGCCGCCTAGAGAGCGCGTCCGCGAGGACATTTTGCTTCCCTGGCTTGTACTCCGCCGTAAAGTTGTACTCGGCGAAGAAGGACAGCCACTGCGTCATGCGCTGCGAGAGGTGAGGCGACGATGTCGCCGTCCTCAACGAGGCATGATCTGTGTAGATCACAAAGGGTTTTTGACCTAACAGGTGCACCCGAAACTTGACCAAGGCGTATTTCATCGCCAATAGCTCCTTGTCATGGACGGGGTAGTTCTTTTCCGCCACCTTCAATTGGCGAGACTGGAAAGAGACCACCCTCTCACGGCCATCGGCATCCACCTGCAACAGGGCACAGCCAATGGCAAAGTCGGATGCATCGCATACCAGACTGAAAGGACGATCCTCTTCTGGCAGAACCAAAATCGGAGCGCTCTGCAGGCTGCACTTGATGGCTTCGAAAGCTTGTTGAGCCTCGGTGGTCCACGACCATACCGCGTCCTTCTTGAGGAGATAAGTCAGCGGCCGTGCCATCTCGGCGTAATTGGCACTGTACTTGTGCAAGTTGTTGGCCAGGCCGAGCCACTTGCGCAGGTCCTTCTGCGAGACAGGCACCGGTCACTGTGCGATGGTGCACACCTTCTCAGGGTCCGCACGGACACCATCCTTGCCAAGGAAATATCCCAAGAAGGGAATCTCTTCGTCCCCGAAGATGCACTTGTTGATGTTCGCGTAGAGGCGATTCTCGTGCATGCACAAGAGGACCTCACGGAGGTGATCAAGATGTGCTTCGACGGCAGTCTTGCCTTCCGACGCACGACTGTGCACGAAGATGTCGTCGAAGTACGTCTGTACGAAGTGCCGCACTGGCCTGAAGAGCTGCGGCACGAGCCGATTGAACGTGGCGGGTGCGTTGTACAGCCCCTGGGGCATGAACAACCATTCCCACAACAGCCCGCTGGGAGTACTCACCGCAGTAAGCGGAATGTCTGACGCGCGCATCAGAAACTGATAATAGCCGTCGACCATGTCGAGCGCACAGAGATCGTGCAGCCTGCCATGTTGTTCTGCTACACATCCTTCCGAGGAAAAGGCGGCGACGCCGGAATGGTTGCCGCGTTCAACTTGTTGATGGCGTGCACCATGCGCCACTTCCCGTTGGGCTTGCGCACACAGAACATCGGGGGCGAATGAGGCGACTTCGACTCGCGCACCATGCCAGCGGCATACTTCGCCGCGAAGAAGGCGTCGATAACGTCGACCTGTGGAAACGGCCACTGCCGCGTGGTGCAGTATTTAGTGCCTGGCACTAGATCAATCTCGTGTCGCACATCCCGACCCGGAGGAAGGACCGAGGGAGGATCGTCGCTGGCGACATCCGAAAACTCCTTCAGAAGGGCGTAATACGGATCCGAGGGGTCCTTCAAAATGGCAGCGCCATACCGCATCTGCCTCCTAGAGACCCGCTCATCTTCCAACACCTCGGGGTCCATGGCCGACGAGGAGTTGAGCTCCAAAGAGCATCCTTCCGGGCGAAGGATAACCACTTCTGCCCCCCCCCCCGCTTTGAGGGAGTCCATGAACTCGACATACGAAAGCATCTCGAGCTCCAGTAGCTCCGCTACCGTGGGTAAGGGGGCCAGAACCTCTCCCACCTTGGGTTCGCCCGTGAAGACGTCAAACACTCAAGGAACCCTGTCCTCAGCCGCGGAATCCGCATCGCGGCGTCCGCCTTCTGCCTTGGGCGCGGGTGTGACCTAGTCACTCTTGTTGACCTTGCAAGTGGGAGCCCCAGCTCGACCACTCGTAGTTGCGCGAGCAACAGCTCCGGCGCCTTCCGTCGCGTGAGCTGAGCCAGCTACAACGCCTTGCGTAGTGGGAGCTCCGGCTCGACCACCCTTGTTTGCGCGAGCAACAACTCCAGCGCCTTTTCCTACGCGGGCTGAACCAACCACCGCGCCCTGCGTAGGGGGAGCTCGTACGCTACCACCCTCCTTGCGCGAGCTGCCACAGCGTCCGCGCCTTGAGTCTCCACTGCCCCTGGGGCAAGTGCAACTCGGTTGCAACTTGCAGGACCCTGTCCCCCAACCGGAGAGGTACAAGAATCCTGCGGATCTTCTCCACCACTTACCTCAAGCTCACGCACTCGCGGAGGCAATGCCGTCGGCATTTCGAGCTCTTCCGAAGTGCCAGCAAAATGCCGTTCGCCGCGTGGCACACAGTGCTCATGCACAAACCCGTCTCGGGACGAGGAGGGGACACGACCCGCCAAAGCTATGTCCGCGAGGGGGTTGTGGCTGGCACCTATGGTGCGACTGCGCCAGTCTATCCACGGCTCGTTCTTAGCAAGCCAAGGCATGCCGAGGATGAGATTGTACCGATCAACCATGTCCAGGACAATGAACTGTTCGACCGAGTTGAAGTCGTCAAACTTCACGCTTAAGGGTAAGGTAACTTTGCGTGTCGACACAATGGAGCCTGTCGCCAAGCGAACAGAGACATTCGTATTACTCTTAGAGGCTTCTGAAGCACTAGCATACAATGCACTGTTCTTGGCCACACTGGCTTTCTTCGGAAAGTTAAACGACGCCGCTGAGTCAATCAGGACCGTCATCGGTTCTTGATACCCTATCACGCTGGTGGTGACGACCACGAGGTTAGACCGCGCGGCGGTCACGGAGAGACACAGAAGGGTCGTCCCAGGGACTTGCTCCTTTGGAGAAGGCGGTGAGTGATTCACCTCTCTCGGAGAGGAGCGAAGTCTCCCAGCAGGGCGTACCGCACCTACTTGGAGTCGCCGTTTTCCGACCCTGTCGCCTCGAGGCTATTGAGAGCCGGAAGAGCCGAGGGTTTCTTATCGAGTGGCGCCTTCCACGGGTTGGTGGAGCAGTTCTGACGGAAGTGAACAGTTTGGTTACAACCGAAACAGCGACCACTCCCACGTTGGTTCCGCTGAGAGCGTGCCGACTCGGCAAGAGAGATCTCCATCGGAGTGGGCCCCTCACTTGCTTCAACATGAGGCGTGTACCCTTGCGCCGAGCGCACGCAGTGATCTTCCAGCATAGCGATGTGGACCGCCTCATTGAAAGTCTTCGGCTAACGCCGGAAGAGCTCCGTCCGAACCGGACCCGTGCGGACGCAGTCCATGAAGACCGTCACCTTGACGTCCTCAGAGAGGGGTGCGCCGGCCATGGCGGCTTCAAGGTTATGGAGCTGCATTACGTATTCTTGAAGCGACCGCTTGCCTTGCTTGCACCGCAACAAACTGGAGCGATGACGATAGGCCACATTGGCTACGATGAAGGTGGAGCGAAGCTCCTCTTCCATGAACGACCACGAGGTGAAATGCCCCGGATTCGCCGTCTCACGGGCCATGGCCCACGCGCGCGCGCCCTCCAAGGTTGGATAGCGTGAACGCCATCTGAGCCCGCGCGTCGTAGATCTGACCAGCGCTCAGCGCGATCTCGGTCTCGCGGACCCAGAAGACAAGACTGACTGAGTCCTTACCGTCAAACGTCGGAAGCGTCCATCCTCGGAGGGCATTTCTCCAGCTCGAGCTTGATCTTAGCTCCGTCCAGCGCAAACGTCGCACGCCGTCGCAGCGGGCTGTTGTGCGGGCTGATGCTTTCACTCGGAGTCTTCTTCAGCGCCGGAGATTGGGAAAATACCGACATCTTGACGGGCTTCGTCGTGGCTGGACGCGCAGCAAATGAGGCCGTGTTAGTGGCGGACGCTTGTGCCGGACTCTGTGCCTCAGCTCGCATTGTCGGACGAGCGGCTTCCTGTGCAGCAGCGCTCACGTGAGCAATCAGCGACGACTCGTACTTGTCGAAGCGTTCCACGCGCGCCCATTGCTGCTCAGCAGGAAGGTTGGGAAATCCAGCGAAGGCTGATTCGCCCAGGAGGCAGTCCATCTACTCCAGCGTAGCCCAGTGGCCATCGGAGAGGTGAGGAAAGTCCTGCCGCGCCGGCAGCCGACTCCCAGAGTCTTCCATACTCAAGGAGACCATGGTTGTAGAGATCCGCGTCGGTCGCGGGATTGACTACTAGTGCTACCAGGTGTGACGGGGGTCACACGCACCGTAGCGTTGAGGAAGCGTAACACGCTAACCGCAACAGACGCCTGGCATCTCTGTTGCTTCTTATGCGAAATGCTCTGCCTTCCCTGTCGCCCAAGGTACCGGGTACGGAACGACTTGCACACTTGTAGGTTAGAGTTAACCTGTCTTGTATTAATAACACTCGTAAGGTTCCTATCTATAGATTTCTATCTGAATACTGAATCTCTGTCTAAACGGCGATCTTCCTGATTGACGGGCCCGCATCCTTAAGTGCGATTGACTCCGAATAAGAATATAATCTAGGAGAGGTTTGTGAGGAATATTCCTTCAGAGAAGGCCTGCTCAATGTGGAGTGGTCCACACCAGGGGGCGACTGCAAGTCCAAAGCGGTCAGTCTCCGATTCCATGAAAAGGACAATGGCCAGCGTTGACTCCGTTACATCGAACTTGGTCGTTGGAAGGAATTTCGAAGTGTTACCAGGTGTAACGGGGTAAAAAGTACCGTCACTAGCGTACACTATAGTTGCAAGAGGAAGCTCGCGATAGTAGAACCAAGTGTCAGGTTTGGGGCAAAATTTAACTCTGTTTATTTATGGAACGGGAGCGGGGGCTCCCGTCCTCTTTGTAAATCACTCAAATCTAAGTCGATGCCTGATTGGTTGAAATGGGTCTGTCTCCCCACTTTCACCCAATCAGATAATGACAATAGTGCACACGGCTAGCGTGTGCACTGTACCAATCTTTTTTGTATGTAGCCATGTGGCTCCTACCTACTTATGTAACTCTGTCTACCTACTTACGTAACCGTAACCAGCCCGTTACACCTACTCAAGTCTCAAACAACCGCTGGAATGAGTATTCTCGCTGACGGTGTTCAATTAGAAGGCCGTTCAATTGAGGGCGTTCTATTCCTTGTACATGCAGAACGCCCTCTGATACGGCGTTCAATTCGTGGGGTGTTCTATTGCTTAACCGCGTACTATTCGGTATTTTACGTTAGTAGTACGCTATTATATAGTACCGAAGTAACACCATATGCTCAAACTACAATCAACCCCTGCCCACAACACAGTCGTGCACCTCGTGACACTCAATCAGGATTGGAAGCATCAACACTTTGTATTATTGGGCCAATTTTACTCTTGGTATCGTAAAGTTTGCTCTAAAATACGGGACTCAGATTCGCTGGATAGTTACGTTACGGATATATCCCCATGAATCGATCACGTGGGCCAGCAAAATAACAAGCTTTTGCGAGGCTACAAGATTGGGTTTCCTTTCAGTCTTAGACCACGCGGAAAGTACCCAGTGTGCCCAAGTGACTGGCTGCTGTGGTCTGCTTAGTTGCTGTAGCCAGGGGGCGAGCTATTTGCGCCGTGCTCGGGGAGATGAAACTATGACAGAGTGCTCAACATGATGCCGCAATTCGTGGAAGATATATGGAGTGCCTTGCACTATGAATCGGGTAGACTTGACACAGCGAGAACCAGCAGAACCTGCTTCCGGCGCTCGCCGATTCTTTCGTGGCGGTGACCAAGTGCAGGTGGCGAGGAGATGTCTGCAATAGGGCACCGTCACGGAGGCTCGTCTCCGAGCATAGGGAGAGTGCTATTGCAGAGGTGAGGACATTTTTGCGCGCAGGAGCTGCGTCCAGCGCCGAGCTGTGCCTAAGCTGCCAGTGCCATGCAGGCCTTCGAATCGAAGCCGCGTCGGCCTTCTCCGCCGTCCGACAGTCTCCAATTTGCCTCTCGGCAGCCAGGACGGCCACTCCTGCGAGGTGCTGGCTGATTGGCATGCGAGCCCAGCTCCATGCGCGGAACCTGGTTGCACGAGCCCTGCCGGTGGTACGCAGCAAGCGCCGCAGCAGTCTGCGGC
>JAHQIV010000536.1:0-19442 GCA_030463285.1 Phytophthora europaea
AGGTGGAGATGCAGCGGCTGCTGCTGTCAGTGTTGGCGATGGAGGTGGAGATGCAGAGATTACAGCTTCAGCTAAAGATGACGGCATGGGGGGTCAACGTGACGAAGCTGAGATTGATGGTGCTGCCGGAGGTGATGGCGCGAATAGTGGAGGTGGCGATCACACGCGCGACGTACAAGATGCTTCTGTTGCTGGGAACTATGACACGGTGAACGAGGAGCGCACTGCAGGTGAGATTCTTTTGTTGCGGGTTGTGTTGCTTATGTTGCTGACTATGTTGCCTACTGTGTTGTTGGTTGTGGTATTCAATTGCTTGAAATGGCAGCCAAAACAGGCGATGATCGTGTCGAGTCAGTGATGGCGCGCGCCACCAAATCGGCGCAGAAACAGAAGCGCAAACGGGCGATTGACGACAGTGAGGATGATGAAGTCAGCACAGATATCGATGACCGCAGAGTTGCCAAAGTCGTACGAGTGGCGAACCCATTCTGTTCACGACAACCGAGCCGCAAGCCGACTCGTCGATCCAAAACCTGGGAATCCCGCGAGAAGATGAAGAAGGCCCACAACTCAATCGACAACTTCGTCCCGGAGTTGCCGCAGAAAACGTTCAAGAACTGGGACGAGTTTGAAGCTGTTCGACGCAGCTACGAAGAGAAGTATTACCTGCGTTTTCGTGTTCGGAGCTCCGAAACCGCGAAGAAACACAACAGGTGAGAAGACAATGCGCTTCATGGTTGCTTTATTACCTGCGTTTTCGTGTTCGGAGCTCCGAAACCGCGAAGAAACACAACAGGTGAGAAGACAATGCGCTTCATGGTTGCTTTATTTTGGTTTTTCTTATTTTTGCCATTTGTTGTATGTTGTGTTGTTTTAGCCGGCCGAATGCACACTAAATCCCGCCATTCTTAGCGTATAATTTCAAGCGCATGTGGTGCACTCACGGATCCACGCAGGCTTTGCGAGGTGAAGGTCGCAGAGATAAAGATTGCCGATTCACTGGTTGTGAAGCCGGTTTTCTCGTGCGCTCAGAAGAGGTAATTTCGGAGGGTCAGGCTTCGTGGAAGGTCTGCGTCGTCCCTGATACAGAGGTGAGTCCCACTACCTGGTGCGATTTACCGTTTGGCGATTAACATACTATTATTTTGATGCAGATTTCAAATCACAATCACAAGACGAACAAGGTCATCTTCGACTCCTACAAGGGTGCAAAGTCGATGCCGCTATCGCGTCAGGTCCGCGAGGAGCTCGGACTCCTGGCTGAAGTGAACACCAGGACGGCGGACATCAATCGATACCTGTCTGACAAGCTCGGTGGGTGCATGTGGTGATTGCTGGCTGCAGGGTTGCTTTTGGGTGCTCTTTATGTTGTTCTAGCTTTCTCATATTTCAACATGTTCTTTGCTATTCTTTCCCTACCGACAACAGATATGATTCTCAGCCCACAACAAACGAGAAACGTCCTTCAGCAGGTATTGGGTAGCAGCACTCTCGAGAGAACAAAGTTGCTTCTTGATGGGTTTGCAGACGAGGACCCCGGCAATGACGTCCTTCTCGTACAAGACCAAATCGGCATCAGCTGCGTCATTGCGATGCAGACCTGGATTCAGAAGCAGTGCTTTGTGGAGTGGGGAGACGCCCTCGTAATGGACTGGAGATGCAGACCTGGATTCAGAAGCAGTGCTTTGTGGAGTGGGGAGACGCCCTCGTAATGGACTGGACGCATGGTACCAACAACCTAGGGTATCATCTCGGTGCGTGTTATGCTATGACGTGTCTACGTACTATTGCGTGTTCTAACACTCTTCTCCATTAATATTTTTGTTGTAGGGAGTCTAGTCGTTACGTCTGCTACTGGTAGAGGGATCCCAGTTGTTGACTTTCTTGCACTGGATCAGAAAGCCCGAACAATGGAGCTCATAATTGAATTCTTCAAGGACCGAAACCCGACGTGGAGAAAAATCAAGACTATCGTGATCGACAAGGATTTTGTCGAGTGGCAGGTTCTCGAGAAGGCATTTCCGGATGCTAAAGTGGTGCTCTGCCAGTTTCACGCGGTGACGTACTGGCGCAAGGTTTGCAAAAGAGCGAAGTTTGATCTGAACGAGTGGCAGGTTCTCGAGAAGGCATTTCCGGATGCTAAAGTGGTGCTCTGCCAGTTTCACGCGCTGACGTACTGGCGCAAGGTTTGCAAAAGAGCGAAGTTTGATCTGACGATGACAAAGCGCGACGAGATGGAAGCGGCATTCGCGAAGCTGATCTACTGGTGCGTTTTGCATATGTGTTGCTGGATGTGGTGCTTGACGTGTTGCTGGTAATGTTCAATATCGTTGCTGTCGTGATAATTCCTTTCTATTCGAGCAACACGAAGTCGACGTTTGATTCCGAGCTCGCTGCATTCACGAGCTCGTGCAAGAACGCATGCCCTGAGCTGCTCGAATATTTTGAGGCAAATTGGAAGCCATGCGCGTCGATGTGGGCAAATCATGCGAGAGGGAAGTTCTTCACCGCCGGCAATACGACGACAAATCGGATAGAGACGAACTGGAACCAAGTGAAGCTTCTTCTGGGAAAGAGGCCAAGACTTGATGCCACAATTAGCGGACTTCTTGCTCACCAAACAACCATCATCCAGCAGCTAATTACTGCCACACGCAAGCACTCGACGACATCGCGCCACCAAGACCTGGTACCGGAGTTTCTTTCACTAGTGGCTAATACTTTGAGTGACTACATGCTGGCAAGAGTTCGTAGTGAGTGGGACGTCTACATGGTGTTCTCGGCGAACACTACCTGTGCTATGCGTGGCTCGGACGTTGGCGAATGGAATGTAGAAACTTGCGGACAAACATATCGGTGCAAAGACTTCGAGTGGTCCTGCTCCTGCATCTTCAACTGCAGCTACAAACTTCCATGCCGACATTTAATGTTCATTGCCGAGCGTGTTCATCGATTCGAGTGCCTTCCTTTGTCGTCAATTCCAAGACGATGGAGTATGGAAGCGATGTCTACATTGGAGCTCGTGTTTTCACGTGGCGTAACATCGCTGCGTGCGGTGCAGACGAGGATGAGAGAACGTGCAGACTCATTCACGCATGACGGCTTGACGCAGCTTGCAGATGAAGACGCAGGTGAATATGCTGAGGTTGAAGCAACGCAAGGTGCAACACAAGATGAAACACTCGAGTCTAGTACAACACAGGATGCAACATTTGAAGCAACTCAAGCAACTCAGCGTCGTGAAGACAAAACACAAGATGAAACACTCGAGTCTAGTACAACACAGGATGCAACATTTGAAGCAACTCAAGCAACTCAGCGTCGTGAAGACAAATACAAGACTCAACGACGTCGGCAGCCTAACCGACGAGTGTTGTACGTGAAGATGAGGCGGCGCGAGCACGCAAACGTTGTGGTGCTGTTATCAGAAGAGAAGTACTGCTACGCAAAGGCTGCGTTTGAACCTGTTATGGAGCATCTAGCAGGCTTGCCAAGTCCAGCATTCTACACAGCATTGCGGTCGTGGAAACAAATTGTTCTCCGCGGTATGAAAGAAGTGGAGGCTTCGTCGTCGGACGCAACATCGGTGTCTGATGAAAGCTCGGGATCGGACGAATCTGACAGTCTCGCGGATGATCTGGAGTCCGATATGACTTCTGATCTAGCTCCTGCGGATTTCATTGACAGCATTAACATGATTCGCGAGCTGGAGAAAACTGAGCATGTGCTTAGCATTGCTACATCAGAACCAGGTGCGGCTCCTCAAACTGAAGTTCCGCTGGATAAAAACAAGGTTGCCGATGACGACTCGCAAGACCAGTGTGCAGCGAATGCTGGTTCGGGTGTCAGAAAGAACAATACCGACCCTGTCGCCCAAACATTGGCACAGAGTTGGGGGCGGCTAATAGACCAAGACTCGACCATGACTGCACCGTCTAAGGCAAAGGTTCTCTTGACGAAGGCAGCAGTTTCGTCAAAGGAAGTCAAGCGCGTGATAAAGGCCGATCGTAAGCGCGGTTTGATGGAAGTCCTGAAACTTCCCCAACCAAAGCCCCGACGGAACCAGCGCAAGAAACTCACACAAAACCGAGTGAAGCCCGACAGGACAACGCGAAACACCCCGACGGAACCAGCGCAAGAAACTCACACAAAACCGAGTGAAGCCCGACAGGACAACGCGAAACTTAGCAGTGGTTACCTTACCGGACAAGCAAGTCCCAGCGCTAGCTCGTGTGCTCGAGTTGGCGCGCAATACTTCGGACAACGGCCATGTCAGCGATATGCTCATGAGCTACCCAGTTATCATGATGGATGACTTCTTCGACGCGCGTACCGCTCGCTGCCAACGCATTCAACCTGAACGCGGTGCGTTTGACTACAATTTCGTGATTCCCAAACGTTTGGTGACAAAACTGGACGCTGTTTTGCAAGCTGAAAAGAAGAAGCGGTCACCAAGCACGTACTTTGCATCTGTTGTCTCCGCGATGGACGTAGGTAATGCGCCGGACGAGATCGTCGCTTTCCTCTCCCCGGAAACGCCCAAGTTTTCCAGGTATGTGTTTCGTGTATGTTGCTGGAAATGTTGCAGTAACTTCGTGTTGCTTGTAGTGTTGCCTCAATTGTGGTGCTTACAGTGTTGCTGATATCTAATTGTCCATTTGGTGAATATGACTATGCAGTCGCGCTGTCTACCGTTTGCAGGAGTTCTACAGCGTTCGCAGGAAGTGCGAGCACTGGCGAGCAGACATTGAGTGGCTTCTTTCTACTGACTGGAAGAGCATTTCGGCCACACCGGGTCTTTTCGATGGAGAAACCGATTCCGATGATCTTACCTCTGACACGGCCGGTGAAAAGCACCAGGCTTTGGCGACAGCATGTGTCCAGGTTCTTGAACATTGCCTCGGTGTTTCGGCTGGAAAGTGGAGATAGCTTTGTGAAGCTGGAAAATCTCGTTGGAATGGTAGCGAGGGACCGAATGCTAAGTGATGCAATTATTGACTTCAGCATTCGGTGTATCTGCGACTGGTTTGGAAACAGTTATGCCATGGACTCGTTTGCTCCCACCGTTGGCTGCCCAAACCCACCCCAAAGCAAAATCTCGACCTTCCAGTTCGTGGTGCTGCCAGTCCACTTGAACCAGAACCACTGGGGAGTCATCATTGTTCACCTCAGCTATCTGCAAGACCACCCGTGCCTGACCCCCTACTACTACGAATCGCTGTGCTCGGATGCCTACCGAGATACTATGGAGGATACGTACAATGAAACGGTGGGGCCTTTCTTACGGGACTGGCACAGTGCCAGCATGCCAGCGGAAACTGAGCCTCCTGTTAAACAAGAAGGGATATGGTTCGGCGGCCCCAAGCAGCCCGACAGCACATCCTGCGGCGTGATGGCCATTGCTCAGGTATACGATACGCTGATCGGAAATTCGCGGTTTGTGAACACCACCGTCACCAGGGAGGACATCGCTATCATGCGCCTTCGGATTCTCTGGATGATATTAATGCAGCCGGACCTGACAACAACGTCCAACAAAATCGCTCGAGCAATCGAGGCGACAGACATCGAGTTGCTTGCAACCGTGAAGACGTAATGCATTGAAATCGATCTCTCTTTCCTTCGCTCTCCTACTGATTGCCTTTCACCGTCGTTTGGTTCCTCTTTACTCCTTGTCGAGCAGTATGTTGCAGCACTGCTCCAGTGCCACTGCTAATGACATGACGTAGCCAACATCGTGGACTCGAAACCCGGCCGCAGCGGCTAGATGAATTGTATCCTCTTTCTCGCGCGCGAGCATCACCGATAGCTCCTCCTGAACGTCCAGCAATTTTATCGAGTACTTGGGCACTTTCTCCAGCTTCTCCTCCATTGCCTTGATCTCTTGAAGGCGCGATTGCAGCAATTCCTTGCAGAAGCGCACGCTGCGGGCTTGGGCGCCCTGGCGGGCACGGCAAGGGCCTGGCGGTGGAGACGGCGAAGCAGCAAGAGCCTCATTTCCAGCGCCGGCGGAATAACTTATGCAGCCTTTGTCTCTTAGTTCTTTCTCGATCAGCAGCTCGTTTTTAAATGAAGTCGCTCAACGTGAATTTACGCAAATGATTGATGGCCAGCCCGGTAAGTTTCACATTAACGGTATTTTATCTCGGAGTATATTACGCCAGAGCTCTAACCTAAGTCTGTGTTGCTCTCGGTGTGGTGCTGCCATTGTTGCCAAAGCCTTCATGTGTTGCGGTAAGGCCTGTCGTCTTGTCGTTGCAATGTTGTAGTAACGCCATTCGAGATAATCCACGGGATCCAGAGATATTCCACAGCTTTGCTACATGTACGTCAAAAAGACATTGTCAATCCACAGGACCAGCCGCGCTTCCCTTGGCTGAGCGCCTATTCGGCGCCCCGCGCCTCGATTCGCGCGTGCTATAAATATTAATACATGTACTGTACCGTAGAACCTTCTGGCGAGTGCGCTGGAATGCTCGGCGGCACGATCCTGTGGATCATCTCACGATGCTGCGTGTTTGCAAAGGTGTGCAGCAGGCTGCAGACTGACTCAGTCTGGTGGTGAACATACGTAGTGCTGTCAGTCACCGACACCAGCTGATTAAATCACAGCAAATTTAGCTCTTTTCCATGTTTAGTTTTTGTTTGATGCTCGTTATTTTTGCCCTTATTCACTGAGATATGAAAAAATATTACTTAGCGTTAGAATCACTGAGGTTAGTAATTTAATATAGTACTAGTATGCGTCGACATGCTATCGTAGTTAGTTTGACTTCCTGTTAAGCGAAACTCACTATATGGACATAATCGACGGTAAGAGACACCTACAGCAGGCTATCCTGTGGTTTTGAGCACAGAAGATCAAGAACGTAGGACTCGCCCATCCGAGCGCAGCCACCACCGCTATCATTAGGCTAGATTATTCAATACTTAACTGGGCGAGCTACACTGGGCGAACCCCGAGAAGACAGTTTTATCTGCCACATGAGGTGGGGAAGCCCAGCTTGTTTGCAGTCCAACAAGAGGCATCTGCATGTTTGTACATACCTTAAGGAGTATAATAAAAACGGGTGAAATTACATGTAAGGTAAATGGTCAGCTAGAGGCCGTCAAGCAAGGCCTCCCAAGTTCTTGCTTGTAAATTTTGCTCCACTTAAATCTATGACACAGCAAGGGTACCGATGCAAAGCTGATGATTTTGCTGTTTTGCTGGAGTGCCCCACAGTTTGTATAATCATCCAAGACAAACACAACAGCCTGGTCACTAAATTGTAAGTAGAATGAAGGTCGTACCAATTAGGGGCCTCATATTTGACTTAGCTTCACTATGAAATCTAAACTGTCTCTTATACGGTATACTATAAGCGACTAACCAAAAGATACACCAGATAGATGCGAGTATTTCATTGGCCTAGACGAGTGGCCCCTAATTGGCACAGCAGCCTCTAATTGACCATTTACCTTACTTGAGTTTTCCTCCAACAGTGCCTCCGTGAAAACAGTACATGTATTAATATTCCCCTATACTTGTATACCAATATATACCTTGTACATGTACCGGTACACAACGTCTTTAGGACTAACGTACGCATGCTAAGGCCCCCACGTTTTTTTTTATTCGCTGACTGGGAGAGAGGCAGACCTCTAAATACAAATTGTGGTAGTGGGTGTCGCTTCGACCATTCCTCAACCGTGCAACCTATAATCATCGACACGAAGCACTATTCTTCGGTTGCTGTCCCGGTAGCCCAACGGTGGTGGCCAGATCGGCACCTGATCCTGTTCCCAAGAGTGAACATAGTACTGTCCGATAGAAATTTTAATATCACATTAGACAACTTTACTACTAATTGTACTATTACTACTCATCTACTGATTTTCGCCGTGAAATTGCAATTATCACCATCTCAAAACAAAATCGCAGTGATTAAGGTTGATTTATGGAAATTCCTCACGACAACACGGCAAGCTAAGGCCGGACAGGACATGCATCACAGGCCTGATGTTTTCCGTAGACATTTAATCGGGTTCTTCGAGCACCGTAGTGACCGGATGCTGAGGGAACCGATTTTTTACCTCACGTATTACAGTACGTGATACGTACAGCACCAACAGATCACTATCTCGAGAATCCTTACTAACCCAACCCTTTTGCCCACCTTCATGATCAAGATCGACGGAGAAATTTTTAAATACTGAGATGCAGTATGTACATGAGCATAGCGTTGTAGCTACGGTATTATGGTAATGCGTAAGCATGCAAACTCTTAAAGCAACATAAATAGTGGTAACAGCTCCAACTTGGAGGCTGTTGCCCTCGCTCGGAGTCCAACGTCTTAGACTGCTTCCGCTGATTGCGTTGTTTTACTATTAATTCAAGGCAACAACAGCATACATGTAGTTACAATACTCAGAGGATAGCATGCGTGCTACATGTATGAGTATCGAACCGTACTTGTACTTGACCAGCAGCTCATCGGCTTTCGCCACACCTGTCATTTGTACAGTCTATACCGTACAGCAATTAAAATCCCA
The DNA here is from genome assembly GCA_030463285.1 of Phytophthora europaea. Taxonomy (NCBI): domain Eukaryota; phylum Oomycota; class Peronosporomycetes; order Peronosporales; family Peronosporaceae; genus Phytophthora; species Phytophthora europaea. The sequence continues at coordinate 8,536 of JAHQIV010000536.1, forward strand.
GAACCATGTGAATATCCTAGGATACGCTGCCCGTCCGATAGAGATTCCTTCATGTGTAAATCTCGTTGCCGCTACCGTACTGCAATTGCATATCCTTCCGCAATTTGCTTTGCACTCGACAAATACCCCCACTTTACAAGCCGTTGCCTCACCAAACTGCAATAATGCGCCTCACCTACATCCTCGCCGTCGTCATTGCTGCAATTCTCCACGCCAGCGGCACCGCGCTCGCCACCACCAAGGACTCCAATCATGCTGCGATCCCCAACGTGGCGTCGGCGGACATTGTTCACGCTCTCGATGCAGTCGAAGAGAACCACGGCCGAATGCTGCGCAAAGTTAAGGAAGGCGAAGAAGAACGGGCATTTACCGATTTCCTGAAGTACGTAAGGACGTCAATTGGAAAGCGTCTTCCTTGGACACATTCCAACAAGATTTACAAGTCTGCCAAGAATCTGAAGAGGAACGCGGAGAGAATGAAGCGGATGAACTCGAACATCAATTATGGCTTGGGGAAGTAAGGTGGGCTTCAAAGAGCGCGTAGCATTAGCAGCTCGGCATATATTTTTTACGATAAGCTTAAGTGGACTTGTGTCTTCGCTGTGATCACATCGCCTTTAAACAGCACATTCTTTGCATTTCGTAGACATTAGCGTTCTGTATTTGATATTTGTACTCGTGGTGGACGCACGATATTTCTGGCAGCAAGCCTGACCGGCACATGCTGCGCGTACGCGCGCTGATGTGCTGCACAGCGATACAAGGGCACGCGGGACGAGGAAACTCGCGCTGGAGTCACTTGCCGACTCATGCTTCCTGATTCACGTGGTGTTCGCGGCGTGTTCTTCATTGCATTAATGTTGCCGAACCTTCGTGTGGCGAAGCCGACCGCCGCACGTCGCGGCAACCATGATCGTGGGCTGACAATATTATCGGCGTGAAGCCCGAGAAGGCACCTGGAGGAAAACCGCACTGTCTTATCCTAAGCTCTTAGTATATGCTTCCCTCCGGCCAGTGCATCGCTTCAAGTTCCATTCATTCCATTTGTGGGAATTTTACTATGATAGCTTAGTTTTGGCATTCCCCATTTTCAAGAACGCAAGCACTTGCGGGAATATCACGTCGCTGTCGTTCAAATGTATTAGATATAATCCGTTGTCACTCGAGTGCACAAGCCGGAGCAGGTATAATAATTTATAACCAATGCGGGTTACAAAATGCAACAGGTATTTAAACTTAATATCAGCTGGATGAGTCAACATAGCGGCATAGTTATAATATGAGAAGACTATCTAAAGCTACAGGCAGACATTTCATGCTATCTCTTCTGTATAGTCGTACGGGTTATGCCGGTTATAAAAATAGTAAGGATTCCAACCGCATTCCAAATTGGTACAGTAAAAACCGTAATTAGTCTGGTCCACACTATTTGCGCCGGCAAAATTCTTGGCGGTTGAACACAATTAGTCTGGATCAAAATCATCCACACTAATAAGGAATCCACACCCGCTAATAAGGCATCCATCCTCACTAAACAATGGAAACGTTGGTATAAATGGTGTGGACTATGATGGATGTGTTTTGGATGATTTATCGTCCCTTTCGGGCTGAATATCGATCGAATATGATCGATTCTGGATGAAATTATCATCAAAATGGATTTGTGTATCACCTCACGACCACTATTAGTCTGGACCAGAGTAAATGGGAACCCACACTAAATAGGCACCCAGACTAATTACGGTTTTTACTGTAATGGAATTTCCAATCCCGGGTGGGATTCTGGATATAAAATCCAGAGAACATCCATCACCATTTATGCCATTGCTTAGTGTGGATGGATGCCTTATTAGTGGGTGCCTTATTAGCAGGCATGCCCCCAGGGGGTATTTTCGGAAGAGTGCCCATTTGAGTTGTAATGGGTAGTTTTGAGAAACTTGAAAGGGGCAGCCTAATAGTAATGTATGGATGCTGCTGGAAATGTTGAAATGGGCACTCTAAATGTATAGGAAAATGTATACCGGGTCTCCCATGATTTGTTCCTATCTTACTCCAGTGACTTCTGTGCTTTATCACTCACAACTTCGTTCGCCAACGGCATGAACTGGAAGTACTGGCGAGCTCTGAGCTCGCCTTCCATTGCATAGTTGCTCAGTCGGCCACGGTGGGGTCCATAACCCGCTTCAGCGTGCTGGAGTTGCCTTCAACTGTATGGGTTCCTGGCGTAATACTTGCCAGTCCTATGGCGAACTCGGACACCATCTCAAAGTTGCCGAATGCGGCGACTTCCGCCCACCCTTATTGAAGGGATGCATATTCACTGTCTTTAATTTTTGTGACAACGGTAGTCTTTCGTCGTTTAGCACTGAATTAGGGGTTTGCACTGGTTGTTGTGTTCCTAACTTATTTTTTTTCTTTTTATCAAGGCTGAGAATATATTGAGTACATTTAACCTAGAGTAGGCAATACTTAGCAGCTTGCGCTACCAAGAGAGCCCAGTAAGCTTTGCCATTGCAGCGGACGATATCGAACGGACGCGTCGGTGGTTCTTCACGAACGTCCTTAGGAATATCAATGAACACAGGCGACAGCTTCAGCAAAAGCCTGCACCAACTCTTCTGGCTCACTTCATCAGTCACGTCATGTTCCACTTTCGTGCATCGTGCATCCTCTTCGAATTCGTATTCGTACTCCACATTTTCATCGTCAGGCATGGAGAACTTTTTGACGTCGAAACCGGGAGCGTCGCTAGTTTGTTCTAGCTCGCTTGCAATTTATTGTGAACGACATGATATTCGGCAGCAGCGCGACCTCGAGTTAAAAAGCCTTGATGGTGTCCAACCATGATTGCAGCTGCAACTAGCAGCCCCATCAGTTGATATATCAATAAGGTGCTGCAGCAGAACACCTTCATTTCTTTTTCATTTTGGAGGTAAGATATATTTTGTTGCATGACAATTTTAGGCCACTGTAGATACAATGATAAAATGCAGCTAACCGCAGTTCACTTAGTGCTATGCTGCCTAACGATCAGTAATAAAGCAGAACACCTTCGCTATCACCAATGGCGTTCAAAACATTTAGAACAGGTTCGGCGAATTTTTGCCAATTGACGTCGAAGTTGTTCCGCCCTTCGCCTTCGGAAGATTTCCCGGGAGGCATAACAGTCTTCAAACCAATGCCACCTGTTGGGTGGAGAATTGACAGCTGAAAAGTTCTACACGGCCTCATTAGGACAACTAGAACCTCTACTTGAGAACTTGAGCCTGAAATTTCGAGTCTTGTCCTGATTCTTTTGTCTGAATCTCATTTTTATCTTCATCTGAGAGATATTAGGCTCAGAGCTAGTTGTATATTCCGTTACAGTCACACATAGTGTCCTAATCGGCGTTTCCTAAGCGAAGAGACAAGTTGTGGGTACTAGGACTCGGCAGTATGTAGTTTCTAGGCATATCTAAGCCTTCACGATCTCCATTTTCTTGGTTAAGAATGGGTAGTCCTGCAGACTTTCAAATGGGCATTCCGTCTTTTTTCTGTACTGAGTACCACGCAACTTCAATTTGCCCGAACGCCTCTAGATGATACGCGTGCTATTCCCTCAATGTCTATGGCGCATGAGTGCAAATGCGAAGGCGACAGCATATAGAGGTCAACGCTTGCCACCGGCCTGTCCTTCGTGCTGGCACCAACTGAATTAAGCGACCTCGACACTGTGGGCCCAGACTGAAGTATAGAGATGTGCTGCTTCAGCCCCTCCGGACATGCCTGCTTATTGGTGTGGATAATTTTGATCCAGACTAATTGTGTTCAACCGCCAGGTGTTGTCGTCGTCACGCAGAATGATAAAAAAAGAAGAGCTTTTCCCAAAAAGAGTAGCGGTTTGGCCCAATCGTCTCAAAAGAAGTCGCCGTTCCAAAACCAGTAATTAAGGTGTGCCACATAGCGACCGCAAGAAGCGAGTGGGTCGCGCAAAGGAAACACGGTTGAAGACACCTATCGGGTAAGGAAGCTGTCTGTTTCATCTGGCTCTATGTACTGCTGCAGGCGAACAGCTACGATCAGTCGGAGCAGCAGCACGAGGCTAAGACGGGCGTGAGCAAGCTGCAGGACCTCGTGAGCTACCCGCTCTACCGTAGAGCAGGTAGCGTTCTCCCGTCCACTGCAATTTGATCCAGGCCTGGTCGTGGCACGTGTCATCTTTATGGTACCACTGCTTTTAACAACACAGCGCGTGTTGGCGTTGTACGTATAGTCCTGCATGAAATAGGTGGCGTTCGTGCCAGAGCTGAAGTGCATACCCAGACAATTCGGACGTGCGGAATTCTCCGACTAAGACCATGAGAGCGCGTGTCGATGCCATGATAATTGCAGGTTGGCTGTGTTGATGCTGAGTGAAAGCTGAAATAGTGGCAATAAATGCCTGGTGGTCATGCCTTACTGTCCTACTTCTCCGGTCCGGAAAAGAATTAACTGTTCGCTGAATCGACGATAACTCCGCTTCACGACTTCAGTTCGAGATTGTACATACCTTGTTGTAAAGCTCGCGACATGTGGCTTCGCACAGTATTTTTTTCATTGCAGTTTTTCGCGCCATAACATTCACGCTGAAGTCATTTAAACAATCATTTTATGGAGGTGATAAGTTTTTTTTCGCTGTGACGTCAAAAATATTCACATGAAAAAGCTAAAATATCACGCAGAAAGAGAAAAATGAGATGCGTTTAGTCGCAATTCGCGAGAAGAAATACATCGCCTAGAAGCTACGAAAACAGCCAATCAAGTTCAATACAAATTACTCGATATATTTTTTCACCCAATCAATCGTGCTCAAGTTTGTACATTGGCCAATCAAATCTGCATACGGCACAAGGTTTTACTCTAAAAAACCTAGCTGTAAATTCTTATCCGGACCGGAGAAGTAAGCTCATCGAGGTCGCTATGTGGCACACCTTAACTACTGGTTTTGGAACGGCGACTTCTTTTGAGACGATTGGGCCAAACCGCTACTCTTTTTGGGAAAAGCTCCAAAAAAGAATTCGTTGGCGATTCATACGGACGATCGCTTCACGCTCCAAAATCAATCATCCTGGATTGGGATGGATGGATACATGTACGTATGAACGTGTCAATACTACCTTGACTTTAAGACCTCTGGTTTAGGACTCTGTTTTAATGACCAATGCCTCTTTTGGCTAAGATGATGGAAATACTTTTTGAGGGGAAATCTTACTTGAGGCGACCGCCCACTTTTTCATCTTACGGCTCCAAACGTGGTACGGGGCAACCGTATCTTGAGTCCCGTACGTCTCTACGTTCTATCGCATCACTTCGCTCATAAAATTCATAGTTTTCACTCTCGTTTCTTATCCGGATAGCTGTTGCTCGTCCTATCTCAGTCTTCGCATAGCCTTCGTAATACATGTACTACGTACCGGTAGTACGTCCTACATGTAGTAGACATTGATCGTACAGAGCTGGTTACAAGAACATTCCAACTCAATAGAGCACGCCGCCCATACTGCCATCAGTTTCGCGATGTCGATTCTGTCGGGCCTGGTCCAATAGTAAGCTCTCGACCATTTCATTCCACGTTATGATATCGGACGACATTGAGCTCACCACAAATTTGGTCACTGCAGCTACTGTGGGATCATTGTCCATGCTTGGATCCAAGATGTAGGGTGTAATCATCTCGCAAGACGAAACGCGTGAGCATTCTTCTTTTCCTTGAGTAATAGGCTTGATGAGCACGTAGCTTTGTTCACGGTAGTAGACGCCTCGGATTCGCTTGCCCTTAAACAGGAATGGCTCGAAGTATCCGTTCCAGACAAACACAGTGCGGTGGTTTTCGACGTGCCGCCGGAGAATCTGTTGAACGTAGAAAGTTGCTGACGTGTTAGCTGCATCGCTGATTTCCCATCCAAAACTTTCCGTGACAACGTCGTCTACGCTGTCCACTTCGCCTCTGTAGCTATTCCAGTATCGCCACCACGCATCCCCGGTTTCCGTCATGCCAAACGGAACATCGTTATAGCAAAATGCCTCGATACGCCTGCCATTGATTGCGTGACGTAACAGTGGTTCACACGTTGGCAAACACGCCAGCAACGGGCTGACAGCTCTATCCAAGCCCTCGACTTCACGATAAGACGCCTCCACACCAACTGCCAACTCGTCAAAAATCAAATCCGCCATCTCCCTCATGTATCCTGCAGGAATCTCAATGCGCCTCGTGTGCTGGCGCGTTCCAGGATACACCATGTTCCACAACGCCGGCCGGGTGACGAGCAAGTTGTGCATACTCTTGACGAGCTTTTTGTCCTTCTCAACGCACTTCCTCAAGTGCATATTTTCTCGCTCAGCTCTCAGCCGCCGCTTCAGCTGACGGACACAGGCTTCCTTCCACGCCGACTCCCCGTCCTTCTCCTTCTCCTTGCGTCCTGAACTTCTCGAGCAGCAGTTTCCTCGAATCGTTTCCAGTCTCTTCAGCGTGAACTCGAGATTCTCTACCTCCCCCCTCAGCTTGACCAATTCAGCATGACGTTCCTGCCGAGCCTTGTTCCGGTTGTAGTTCTTCTTCCTCCCTCTTGGATTTGACTGGTGTCGGGAACCTTGTTGCGGGGATGCAATCGGAGCGAGCAGGTCCAGCTCTTGCTCAATATCACCCCCAAAAGGCTCCAACAGCGAAGATTTTAGAGAGCTTAGGTCATCACCATCAAGAGTTACGTCGACTCCACGCAGGGCTTCGTCCAAGAATTCCAGGGTCTCCTGGAGTGACTCGGCCTCGCGCATCAGTGACGCCCAACTGCTGACTACATGTTCTGAACCTCACGCTTTGATTGGTCATCATGCAGCTTGGTGTGGCACACCCAAATTCGACTAACGAAAAGATACCTTTTGAAGAGACGCAGCCATTCCTCCAATTGACACACGAAAGTCTCAGCATGGCGCTACTGGCGACACTTGTGGCGGTGTGCGGGCTGCTGGGATTCACGTGGTGGCTGCTGGCCCACTACAAAGACGCCAAAGTGCCGACTGTGGTGCACGCCGCCGTGTTCACGAGCTGGGCGCTGGGATTCCTGGGGCTGCTGCTCCTGCCGATGGACTTGGCCACCAACGGGCTGGTGGCGTCTGCTGGCGACACTGCAGACGGTAACGCCAGCTTGGAAGAGTACCTGACGGGCTGGAGACTGCTGTACTGGCTCACGTTCATCCTGAGCTGGGTGGGGCTGCCGTTCCTGGTGGAATTCCGCCAGAACGGCGAGTTCGAGCTCGAGAAGCGCGCCATCAGTTCGCTGAGGCACTTGATCTTCCATTGGTCGGTGTTGGCTGGCGGGCTGTTCGTCGTTGCGCTGTACTTGATTTTGGTGGACCACTTGTCGCTGTATGGGGTGTTGGGGCTGGCCATGGCGGCTAGCAACACGTACGGGCTGTTGTGGGTCATCGCACTGCTGGGCTACGGACTCGTGGAGATTCCGAGGAGCTTCTGGATGCGACGTCTCGACGGTGCACAGCTTCAGAAACTGCACTTTCAGGCGGTGCAGCTGCAGGATGAGAGGATGGAGGCTCGGTTCGAGTATGACGATGTGGTCGCCGACGTTCGCGAGGCCTACCAGCGTATGATGCAGGCGGAAAGCGACGCTATTATTCTCACAGGCGAGATGCAGTATGTCAAGACGTGTCTGCTCAAGGTTCTAACACTAGTGGAGAAGAGCAAGCCTGCATTTAGCAGTCTGGACCCTGCAAATGAGGCCAAGCGAGCTAACAAGTCGGCCTCATTTACCGACGTTTCCAGTAAAATGAAGCGTGCGTTTAGCGGCATCGGTCGATCCTCCGCTCGTAAAGCGCCAACACTGCCGGAAGTTGTACAGCTGCACCGTCGGGTGCGCATCGCGAAACTGGAATTACGCCGATGTGATCAAGCCTTCCTGGAACTCTGTATCAACGTGGACGTGTTGCAAGATCGCGATGCACAGCGAGCTCTTCCAGCTGGGAGTTTGTATCCGGAGACTTCAGCGCTCAACCGACTGCACAATATGTTCCTAGATACTCGCCACCAAATCCGTCGCTGGGTCACCTCGCCGGTCGCGATTGCTTGCGCTGTCGTTACTGGGGTTCTATCGCTGTGTGTGGCGTGGGGTGAACTTACTATGGGTTGGCACGGATCGTCGCTCTCACTGTTTCGCTTCTTGATCGCTGCAGAGGCAGAGGAGACGAGCAGCGGTCTACGCAGCGCAACCGAGCTTGTATCGGCTCTGTTGCTCGTGTATCTGGCGTTATGCTGCTACACAAGTATATTTACCTTGCGCTTGCCTGGAAAATACGCGCTTCGAGCTCATGGCAACTCGACAGAGTTATGCCTACTCAAGACTTCAATCCACCAGTGCCGACTGCAATTCGCATTGGGGCAGAACGCTCTACTGTTGCTTCGTGGTGGAGGTCTCGCTGAGGGTACTGCCTTCAGTGCACTGTTGGCAAACACGCGGGTTGTTCACGTCTTCGGCCGAGCATTTGCTGTCTACGCACCTCTCGCGATGATCGCACTGACAGTGTTCACGCTAACTAACGGATACGCTCGAGTTATGCGACGACTTGGTATGGAACAGTACGAGCAAGTGATTCCTGGTGATCCTTCTCACGCTGCTTCCATTGCTGAAGGAGAGCGACTTGTGCAGCAAGGACTGGAGCGATTCCGCGTGCTTATCTCCCGCAAGAAGAAAATATACGAGACGGGAGCTGCTGGCGGTGGGGCTTACGGGTTCGCCTCAGCCAAAGCAGGTACTCAGTCTTTGTTGGATGATGACGACCAGGAGAGTTCGCAGGCGAGCACTAACGAAGCCGTTTGAGAAGTCAAATGGGCACCATTGTAGTGTATTTGTTGAGTAAGCTCGAGCCTGACAGAAAAGGAAATCAATGCAAGACTGTGAGGTCTGCTTTTTTCTTAACTAAAAGGGCTTTGAGCTCTTCGTCGGCGATAATTTCATCTCGACATCATAGAAGTTTAACCCAAGCAGGTCCTCATGAATCAGCTTGCCTGTCGTCACCTCAGAGTTCGGTATAGCAGTTGACTCAAAATCCGCTAGCTCAGCTTTTCTTGTCTCGAGAACATCAAGTTCGCTCTGTGAGCGCTTTTCAAGGATGCAGCTGTCTTGTAGGCGCATACATTGCCGAAAAAAGGCCTCTCGCTCCCGTCGTACAGCCTCACTCTCTTGAAAATCGTCATCATCGTCATGTTCATCCTGATTGTTTCCACGCTCAGGTAATGCTCGAACCAGTACATCGTCTTGTCTCGCCTTACATTTCACGAGATGTTTTTGAAGACGATCGGAGTGTTCTCGCTCTTGTTGCAGCTGACTCTTCACGCAACGTATCTCTGCATTAGCCTTCACTGCAGCGAGTTTATACACTGGTAGCTTATCTGCAATGTAAGCTCGAGCGCGCTGGAGCTCTTCCTGGGAATCCTCAAGTTGACGGCAGAGCTCAGTATTCTCCCCCTCTAACTTTGTTTCAATCTGGACATCGAGCTTGAAGAACTCATGCGACCCAACTCTTTGCCATCTTTTAGCCACTGCCTTGTCACTACACGTAGAGTTCTGCAGTTGTTGCCGCTCCTGGATCGCCTCCACCTCTTCTTTCAAAGACTTTGCCAGTGCACGTAACGCAACGATCTCCTCTTCTTGTCTCTGGTGATCTACCAAAACTCTCTCGAGTTGCTGACGGAGACGTTGGCATTCATCACCCTCATCACTGCTCCACCTCGAACGGCCTTCCGAGGTCGCGTTGACTTTATCCTTCTTCAAACCCAAGATGGACGACGCTGGGCTCTTCTCCACTTTCTTCTTTGTTAGCTTCTTCGCATTCTTGGAGACGACGTCACCACGCCGTGCTCTGTCGTCGTCATTGGTCTTGAAAGATGGACGTCGCTTCATCGAGCTTGGCTTGGATCGCACCGACGGTCTCGTATAAATAACCGACCAGCACTGCTGAGCATGGAGGAAGAGGCCCAATTGCACCACCTGCCTCGATATGAGAAGAAGCGTCTTGTGAAGACCTGGCATGCCACACAAGTGCCGTCCGATTCACCCCCTTCCGTACCTCGAACGTTATTTGCTACTCCCCCGGGGGCGCTCGAGTACGAAAGTCCGCGGACGGGGACGTGGCGAAGCAACCCGGACTTGTCCAGCGTAACCCTCCCCAAGTCCACTCAACAGCTAGAAGACAAGCTGCCCAAGACAGTCGGTCAGGTGAAATTCGCGTATCGTACGCGCGCCCGGGAGCAAGAAGCGCGCGATGCATCCAAGGCGATCCGCCAACGCGAAAAGTTCCTGGAGGTGAGGAGAGGACCGAAGTGGCGAGAACAGCTCTCAAAGCCGAAGAAACTTCATCAACATCCAGAGCCGCCGCTCGAATGTCAACAGGAGAGAACAGACGACAAGGAAGGAGGAGCCGCCACTTCCCCTCAAGACGACGAGTCTGAGCTCCAACTGGTGAATCTGCCCGTGGACCAGGTCGTCATGTGTGCAGAATACCGGGAAGAGATCCTGCGTCAAATCCGCCACCGCCTGGTCAATGGGTGCGACGTCCTGCTGCAAAGCGACTGCGCCAGCTCAAAGGAGACCGTGGGCAGCACTCGCCTCATGCTCCAAACTCTCTGCACGCAGAGCCTCGTCTACTGCGTCCGCGACCAGAACATCGTGCCCGGCTCTCTGCTCCAGCCACAGTCCACAACTCGTATAACTCTCCGCCTACTGCCCCGCTCAAAGCCCATATTATAATATGTAGCCATGTCCGAGGTTGAAGTTGCCTTGTACCTATAATATAAGAGCATTCATTCGACAACATGCTCTTCAAATGTATTCCCTGTCATATCTAATAAATAGTTCCGCCACTTCCTAACCCCCCAGCGT
>JAHQIV010000537.1:0-19429 GCA_030463285.1 Phytophthora europaea
CGCATCTTCAGGTGTATTGGTAAGAGAGCACTTCCGGAATCCAGCAGCGATCGTATCTCGCGGCAGGTCTTCCCACGCGCGAACTACCCACTCGATAATCGTCTGACGCTGCGGGGAGGCCATCTTAAACGTGTCGGAGCTCGTACTAGCGGTGAACTTCTGAAGTTGCTCACGCAGGTACTGCACCCAAAGCGCACGAAGCCGATCCTTCATCGGCTTGATCCAGACGGCATCAGCCGGTTGGCTCAACCAAGTCAGGCCTGGTGGCACTTTCTCCAAGATGATATTCAGCGATCGTGCGTATTCCTCCACGCCATCTACCCAGTGGCCACTGAAATCATCGAGCAGCAACATGATGCGGGGGCTTGACACGTTGCGCTGGCCAAAATGAAAGCGCAAGAACTCAAAGGTCATGCTACCGTCCACCAAGCAGCCTCATTTCCGTAGATTTGGACGTCATGCACTTTCTGCAGTGCTTCAACTTCCTTCCACACGTGTCGACCAAAGCCGTGGCGCAGCCGCGAGTTTTCACATCGGACAGCAGGGATCTTTGACGGTTTCGCCTTCAACATGACGAACGGCGTGTATTTGTTGCCATCGGAGTCTCCCAGCACCATTGCGGTGATGCGTTCCTTATCTTTCTTGTTGCTCTTCATCCACACGGTCTTGGCGTTGGTGGGGGCAAGCGTGGTCCTGGGCAGCATGTCCAAGAAGATGCCGGTTTGGTCCGCGTTGTAGATAGTGGTCACCCCTTCGATGTATGCGCGGTGCCTGATTTTTTTTGCGAATTGGTGGGCTCGTTGGCGGGCGGCAGGGGCTTCCTGTCCATGATGGGTCCGCACACGGAACGACAGCCGATGACGCTTGGTAAAACTCCGACGCCATTGCCACGATGCCGCGAAGTGTTCGGGTGAGATGCCGGCATCTTGAGCAAACTCAAGCGCTTGCAACTTGAGCAGCATTGGCGAAATGGGAAAGCCTTCGCGGCGAAAGTCGTTCACCCACTTCACAATGCGCTGCTCTACCTCGGTAGGCAGAGCCAAACTCAAGCCAGGAGCTCGAACTCGTGACTGGCTGGCAAGTCTTTCGTTGCGTGCACGCTCCTCGAAGGTGTCACGCTTGCGACGCCACTTGTAGATCAGTTTGGCCTTCCTCTCCCTCGCGGCCGCACTAAGCCCGCCGAAATATCGCTCGAGAGTAGCAGCAATGCTCTGGGACGTGTCGAAGTGCTGCACCACTTGAACCTTGAAAGCCACGGAGTAGGCCTGACGGACAAACCGCTTCGGCTGCCTACCGCTTCCGCGAACGCGATGGCGACCGCGCTTCATCTAGTGCATTAAAAATGGAGTTGTGTTGGGCTCGCAAACGAGACCGGCGTTCGGGGGTCTGTTTGGCTGGTGGCAGGGCGCAGAACCACTTGCTGCAAGTGGTTGGTTGTGTGGACTGGGGCCTGAATTGGGCCAAGGCAAACCCTGGTTTGAGGGCCGGTTTGGCTGGTGGCAGTGCGTCGATCAGCTTGCTGCAAGTGGTTGGCGCGGGGACTGAATTGAGTGGCGGGTGGTACGGTATGAGTGCTGGGCGGCTGCCATCTGTTTTAGCCGATCTGCGGGTGAAAGCCGCATTCGCTTATGACATGTTGTAGTCTTTGACATGAGGATTGCGGTATTGGAAATCGCCCGCCTCCGAAGTGGAATCGAGGGCGTGGTCCATGGGCCAGTGGCTCTCATACGCGACCTTGGTGGTGGTGGCATCGACCGTACCAGCATTGGGAGGGGCATATGTATGGAACCCGCTGTGGGCCGATGGTGTCACAGCCAAAATCTTAGAGCTCGCGACATCAGGATTGTCAATCCACACAATGACGTGTTCCCAGTCGTGGCGGTGGCCAATGCCAGAGGACGGCTCATCTTTGGGGAAGTACCAAGAGTACATGATGGCCCAGACGTCCTGGTACCAACCGGAGCGGCCGTAAACTTGCGAGCCCCATCCAGACCCCTTGCAGCCAGCACTGGGGGCACCCTTGGTCTTGAGACCACCGCCGGTCTGGCCGGCTTCGTTAACTGCAGGGTAGGGGTGGCATCCGTTGGTGACATGCAACTGCGGCTTGAACTTGACTGCAGCTTTCTCCGAGATCGTAACTGGCTCAGGTTGCGGGAACGGCTTCACCTGGTCGTGGTCGATGGTGATAGTCGTCCACGGGCCCGGATCCGGGGTCGGAGCAGGTGTCGGAGCAGGAGTCGGCGCTGGGGTCGGCACTAGTATTGGCGCAGGCGTCGGAGCTTCCGTCGCTCGCGGGTCCGGGCTCATTGACGGTAGCGTTACGTTTATCGGGGTGACAATTGGTGACGTCGTGTGGAGTACCGCCGAAATGTCCAAGTACTTGATAGTGGGTGCCGGAGTGGCAATGGTGTCTTGGTCTTGAGAAGCACTTTGGGCTTGAGTAACTCCTTGGACTTGGACCATGTCTTGGGCTTGCGTTGCAGTGGCAAGGGCCACAGCGGGACACAGGAAGGCATAGACCTTCATCGTAAGCTCGATTCGAGTCCGCGTGGAAGAATTACAGAATGAACGACTGTGGAATTCGTCTGCTCTCTGATGAGAAGTTGCTTTCCGACCGAACAAACCTCTTTAGAGCACGTAAAGATGGCCGATGCAGATCGTACATGTGTTCTCCATGTACGCAAACTTGTGCGAAGGCCTGAACTGCAATGGCGTCCTCACGCAGCGCTTATGGCTGTTCTCACCGTCTTAATTCTAAGTGTCCTGGGTATGCAGTATGAAAGAAGCTGTTGGTGATGAAGGATCCCACTCTTCATGTGGAAATGCATGGTACATGTACGTGTGCATGTTGTTTAACGCAGGCTAGGGTGACTGTGTCGCACCTTTCGTAGCTGCCGCATTCAAGATCATTTTTCTCCTTCAACGACAGGCAACGAAAGATGTCGAAACCCACCATCATGAAGATAGGGCGGATGTCAGAAGTTACAAACTCACTGCCAAGCTCGACACCCCGTCATTTTGCTGTGCGCCCGGCACAAAATATACGCACAATCGTCGTGTTGCGCTGCAGATAGTGAATGTATCGAAAACGCTTCGAGTCGAAGTTCGACTGCTCATCGACGATGAGCAATGGCATGGCATATCATAATACAGTGCTGTACTGCATGATACAATATGCCCGTGGCATATCATGCAATTCAGCGCGATGTGCGCACGGACAAATTCGCCATCAACAATTCGAACAGTTTTCTTACTGATAACCCTTAAGTTTTTTTTCCTGTTGTGCACCCTCAAATGTCGAGGCAGGAATCGCTTTCAAGCAGGAAATCGAACCGTCTTCCATCTCAGTATTAGTAGTATACGATTCCATTGTAAAATCCAGTACGAGGGTACCAATAAAATTCGCTTTCAGTGTATCCTTAGGTCTTCTTCGTGAAACTGCTGCCAACTTTGGGCGCGCTGGCGAAGACCAGCTTTGCGTCGAGCTCTGCGAGCGCAGTTCGAATGGCACCAAGTAGAGCCAAGTTGATTCCCCATCGCTGGGATATGCATGCGCTACAGGCATTATCGAAAAGAGACCCTGGAGAATTGGCGCGTGTTTTCACCGAGATTAAAGGCCTCGCTGCCACAGCAGTGGATACGCAAATAAAGTGTTTGGCTTTGGGGCCCCAATGCAGTTTAACACATTCGGTAAGTCCTAAAACTTTATTCTCTTTCCATTATGAGGCTTAACTCGATCGACTGCCAGGTTTCTTCGGTAGGGCTGGCTCGGCTTCATCAAAAAACACATTGGGTCTTTTCGATCGTGTTGTTGAAGGAGATACAATGTTGCTGCTAGCGCTGCGTTATCATGATCCTCAATGTGCCATCGCACTCCTTAAACTTGGTGCCTCGATCCATGTACCGAATTCTATCGCTGAGTATCCACTGCAGGTTATCTTCGACGCGATGGCCTTCGTTCGGCTCCACCCAGCAGAAAAGAAGGAAGAACATGCATGTACCAGTGACTCCAGCCATGGAGACGACAAACTCCTTGAGTGGCGCACCGAGTATGAAGCACTGTTTCTGATCTTGGAGAAGGAGCTCTCGGCTTTCTACAAAAGCAAGAAAGAGACAATCGAACGAGAGCTGCGGGAGCTTTATCAGCAATTTGCGCCTGACCGCGTATCCAAAATCCCGTCTCAACTTGAGGCATATGCTTACCGTGAACATGTTCTGCTGGAGAGCGTTAAGAAAAAGTATCTATCTTGAACATTGGGTCCATAGTTTTGTTTTGAATGTGCCTTACTATCATTGAAGCTGACCTTCTAAGGAAGCAGCGGCGCCACCATCTTCTCCAGCAGTGTGGGTACAGTTAGTGCACCCCCTTCAAGTTGTCGAAGGAGTTCTTGCATCTCGATGATGTCGTACGTAATCTCAACTATCGGTACATCGGTGTCGCTTGCTGATCCAACAGCCACCGTTTTAATTGTCTGCGCTCCTGTCTCCTCTTCAAACCACGAGGAGATCAGGTACATCGCGAATCCTTTGCGAAGCACCATGCGCCAACGTCGACCGTCTAAGTTCAGAATTGCCGCTGTCTTGAGTCGAACGGCCCAGTCGAACTCGAGAGGATCAGTATCAGCTTCAGCGCCAAACATTTGTCCGCCATCGTCAAAGTTGCATTCATCTGGCTCATCAGCGTTGTGTCTCCCGCCTTCACTCTCGCTCACGATCGTCGATGGACATGTTCGCGGTCGCGAGCGCTCGCGTGGAGAATTAGAGCTGCTGCCATCGTTTGGTCCTCGTATCGGTAAGACCCAAGAAATCAACAGCTGCGAGCTTGACGCGATACTCGGTGGAGTCGGAGCCACCTGGAAGCGCAGTTGCTGCACCACACCAACCAGTAGTTTTTGAAGTTCGTCATCTGTCAACAACGACGAGAGGCTTGGAACATTTCCTGCTTTTGGTACTTGCGACACTGTCTCGAGCTTAATCCTGCCAGTACAATTCCAAAGGTGGTCAGTAGACAGTTTTCAATTGACAATTCATCGGCATCCACTTACATGATCTCGAGATCATCTACAATCTGAGCGACTTGCACCAGCTTATCGTGATCCACCAGAAATTCACCAACAATGTCATCTTTCCAGGATCCACGAATCAACAGCCCGCTAAAAGTACACAAAGCAAAGTTGTCAATTCGACTGCAACACAGTCTATCATGGTTTTACGCACCGATCTCCAAGCTCAGCCATGCCAGACCGGGTTAGCTCGATTTGTAGCTCGTCTACCGAGACCTCGACTCCTTGTCGAGTCGTGGCCTCCAACAGTAAACAAGGCGGTAATTCCCGACACTGCGGGCCTTCTTCGTCGTCTACCACGTCAACGTCATCTTCCTCACGTACAGATGCGTTGGAGCGACGGCTTTGCAGCTCCCTCAGTCGCCCTGCGCGACTAGCATTGGACTTGCTCTTGCTCTCCAGTGAGGGGAGTCCGCGCACATTCGAGGCACTACCTCTTGATAAGCTGCGCTCACGAGTAGTTTTGCACCCTCCTCGTGAAGGTGAAGCCAATTTCTTAGCTGGCGTCTTGGGATGTGGCATCAGGTATCCGACCGTGGTGTCCTGGTGCAGGTGACTAAACTTGTGCGCATGCTGCTGCCACTCGCCATCCCACTTCTTGGTGTTGTAATACGGCTTCAAATGTGCCAGTCGCTCCTTCAGTCGCCGGTTTTCTTGATCGATAGCGTTCTGCCGGCGTTTTTGAACAGCACGATTCACGAGTGTCGGCTTCTTGCAGGCATCCCCACGGCCCATCGCGTACTCGGGAGATAGGTGGCAATCCAGAAGAGGTGTCTGCGTTGCGTCGAGCCGAATTCCAGGCATGTGCATGTGAGCTGGACTGTGAACAGGTTTTCTTGGCGATTGATATCGAGGTGACGAGGTTGTTGCTTGTGAATTGGCCCGAGAAGCTGCATCACCTCCAACTAGCACTCTCGGCATTAAAGACTCGCCAGGTTTGAGGTGGCTGCGTGGAGCCAACCGCGTTCTAGCAGCCGAGGAGGAGGAGCCAGCCAATAAGACGTTCTCCTGGCGGTTCATGATCTGGTCCATCTTGTTGGCAAGGCGCTGGTTTTGGTGGTAAATGTCGAGCTGTCTGTCTCGCTCGATCTGCTGTCGCTTGGCGTTGGTGGCCAAGTGAGGCTGGGGTACAGGGGCATTGCTGTCCAGGTAAACTCGTGATGGGGAATGGCTCGTAGGCACCACCTGATCGAGCTTGCGCTGATGAAGCGCTTGCTGCCGGATGACATCGCGCTCATAGCACAGACGATTGTCGAAGGCCAATCTCCTATTCATCGTTCGTGACAGTGTGTCACTTGCCAGGGATCGAGGCTTGATCAAGCGGGTCCTATTCTGACACCAGTCATTGGCAAAATAGTTTATTTTTGAGGGAGGCCGGTCAGATTGAATCAGGCTTTCATGCTCCACAGCGCGATCGCTCCATCCTGATTAGCGGAGCAGCACACCGGAAGCCTCGGATGCCAGTCTAGATCTGCTAAGCTAGCTTGATTCGGGATAATACCCGGGATGGCATGTTTCTCGCCACACTGAAGGTAAACACAAAAACAAGTTAGCGAAGTCGCTCTTTAGACTGCATGTCATGCATCAAATCGCTTCGTACCTTGAAGATGTGGAGACGGACAGAATCAGCTACTACGAAGTATTCGCCCGCAGCAAGAAAGCGAATCGTGGTGTCCAGCTCGGAATTTTGAGATGCTAACGGCTTGTCCAGCTCGTATGTGAATACCAGGGACGGCTTCACGTCTATCACGCTTCCTCTAACATCGCTCGCATCAGATGGAGAGGTAACAGCTACCAAAATTGAGCCGACCGACCATTCCATCACGACACCACCATTCTCGTGAACGCTCAACATTGACCTCCCGTCAGGAGACAGACAAATTGCGGACAAACTGCCACCGTTGATACGAGAGGAGCAACAGCACGAAACGAGGTTGCATCGGTGTATCCGCTCGGGACGGATCACATCAATAAATTCAATATCCCCCGTTTGGCTTCCAGTGATGAGTACGTCGCCCATGTTGCTCCACGCCAAGCAGGTAAGTTGCTTGTCTTCCATAGGGAAATAGTCTTGCATTGGCTCCTCCATACCTCCATGCAAAACTAGGACTTGTTGGAGCGTATTATCCTCTTCATCAAGACTGGTAAACAGGCACGCAGCGATCGGTGCCTCCCGCGCGCACATCAGCTGTTGGACCTGCAAGTTGTCTTCGTTTGGTGGGCACGTAATAACCTCCTGTCCGTCAGAGTCCCACAGTATCGTAACGGCATCTTCAAGTGTGCACGCCAAGAGCTACATATTGGCACAACGCAACAGGTAAGTCGTCATGTCATGAACGACAGAGAACAAGCCTCCACAATATACACACCGTACCTGTTTGCTCGGACCCGGACCCAACCATTCCATGCCGGTCAACTTTGCCGGTAGTTGGATAGTAGACGTCGGTGAAAGTACCACTCGATTCGTAGACCAAATATCGATGTGGGTATTGCCAAGCTTCGCGATCGCAAGAAACTCTCCGTCTGATGAAAAGCGGCTTCTAGCTGTCATCGCTGATTTTGTAGGCTCCCAGTCGTTGAGCATGTTAAATTCACGGATCAGAGACGCTTGAACGCTGCCTGCTGGTTTGTCAGCAGCACCAGCAGACCACGATGGTTTCTCGATTGGCGTCAAGCTGGATTCTGTGAGAGCTCCGTCGCATTTTCCCGTTAGACGATTGGTTTCCGTGGTTGTCAGCGAGAACATGGGCGGTGGCGTGTCACTATCAGCTCTATCGTATTGCGTCGCCACGTCTAAGATGTCCTCATCGACTTCGTCCTCTTCATCATCTTGGTCGAGCGCCTCGTCATCACTCAGTTCATCTACTGGCAGGTACACTTCTGCTACGCGTGGCATGTCTCGCGGGTCGACAGGAACCGGGGGATCGACATGGGGACTTTCCTCACTGCTGATGCCGAAAAGCTCTCCGATCTCCTTCATCTGCTTGTGCGAGAGTCCAACACCAGGTGCTGGGGCCCCATAGCTCCGACTCCGACTTCTGGTTTTGTTGCGATTCTCACTCGTCGCATCCACGTAACTAGGGCCCGACGCTGAGAAGTGCTCCATGAAGTTGTGCTGCACCATCATACGCAGAATCGAGTGGAGCTGGCGTCCCGCTTCCTCCAGCTTCTTGATCTTGGTCGTCGCTTCGCTGTTGTACAGTCTCAACCTCGTGGCTTCCGACTGGCTCACTTTCAGCCGCAGCTTGAGCGTCGGCTCCTCCAGTCTCGCAAGCTGAAAGGCCAGCAGCTTCGGCAGCGGCAGGTTCCGGAACACGAGCGACAGGAAGTTGCGGAGCGACGTCACGAACGCTTCGAGCCACGAGTGGCTGAAGAACACCTGGAAGTACGCGTCGCTCTCGGGGTGCTCGATGTAGGGCAAAATGAACCAGCGGCTCCACGAGTCCGAGCCCGAGCCCCCGTGGGCAGCCACCGAGGCGTTCAACTTGTCTGCGTGGAGCTGGAAGAACTCGGCGGCCTTCTCCCTGTGCCCAGTTTTGATTGCATTGACCACGTACAGTCTCAGCAGCGACGTCTCGAGCTGCTGCAGCGTCTGGGACAAGGAAAAATAAATAATCAAAGATAAAAAAGAGTAAGAATATAGTTTTCACCTTGTAACTTAGCTTAGAAGCTTCGTACCGAGGCGTAAGACGCGTCCAAGTGGTTGAAGAACCTGGCCGTCAAGAATCTCCATGTCTCAAGTACTGATTCGATTTGATACCTGAGCAAAATAACACAAACCAGTAGTGTTAAGTAAAAACTCAGTATCTCGGCTTATAGCGCGGCTCCGGACGCCGCTCCGGCGTGAATCGGACGCACGTTTGCACCACCACCAGCAGCTGAGAGATGATCTGGTCCACGTCGAAGCCCCGCGCGCGGTCGCGCTTGCGCTCGGCGCTAAACACTTGGAAGCTCTGGCCGGACAGAAATCTGTTAATACCTCGGCGAAGACGCGGCCGCGGAGGCTGCGGGCGGCGGGGAAAGACGCGCCTGTACCTTGGTGAATCCCCGGAACAGCAGATACTCCATCACCAGCTCGTCCACGTGCGGGAGCAGGCTTGGCGGCTCCATACTCGCCCTCTCTCCTTCTGTTGTTACGTTGCGCCCCGAATCCTTAATCGAAAGTACATACAAACTTCAAGATAACAGCGTAATACAGGTGGTCCACACGCTAGACCTTTATCACATCATAATTTAACGTGTCACACCCATTTGGCCCACTATACAGACTGACCCGCTCTTCAACGTGGCAGTTGGGCCTTGAAGTAAAAGGTGGAGAATGAGGAGCAAGCCTGCGACCCGGCGGGACGATGGCAGCCTCCATTGGGCTTCTTCACCCCGCAACAACGTTTTGGCCCGAGCTTTTTTGACGTCATAACGCAATTTGCGGCTTGGAGCGCAGACGTCTTGTGTTTGTCCATCCAGTCGACGGTCGAGAGTGATGGTCCCACTTCAACTTGTGCTGACGGTAGGTGCAGTTGCAGTTGCAGTTGCAGTTGCTCGCAGCGAAGCGGTGGACTTGGTGTCTGCTGCTGTCGCCACTGCCACGATCCAGTGCGCCAACGAGCCGACGCAGCGCGTGGACTGCTCCCCGCCGAGCCCGAACTTCCCCGAGCCGACGGAGGAGCTGTGTCTGGCTCAAGGCTGCTGCTGGAAGAGTCTGGAGAACGAGGGCGTCCCCTGCGCGTTCGCAGTCGAGGAGCTGCCGGCGCGAGACAAGTGCAAGAACGTGGCCAAGCCGTCGCGTCTGGCGTGCCGGAACCCGAGATTTGCGTCGCCCAAGGTGCTGGAAGACGAAGACGCCTGCGAGTCGGCGGGCTGCTGCTTTGACGACGGCGACTGTTTCCAGCCGATGAGCGACGGGTACGAGCTGCTGACGCTGGACGAGACCAACAACGGCTGGCGCGGGACGCTGGCGCTGCGTCATGGGAATCGTGGGCCCTTTGGCAACGATGTGCCGCTGCTTGAGCTCCACGTGGTCCGGGAGTCGTCGAGCCAACTGCGAATCCGCATCACCGACCCAGCGTTCCCCCGATACGAAGTCCCTGGTCTGCCCGTTCGACGACAAGAGCATGGAAACGATGTTAGTGCAAACGAGAGCGACTACAAAGTGCACTTCACACCGTGGCCGTTTGGAGTCGCGGTCACACGGCGACACTCTGGGGAAGTGTTGTTCAACTCGACGCCGCCCATTGAACGGGAGGAAGACGGAGCGAGCTTCAGTGGGCTGGTTTTTGAGAACCAGTTCCTCGAGTTCTCGACGCAGTTGGCGGAGACGGAAGACGGCGTCGACCCGATTCTCTACGGGCTTGGAGAACGCGTGGGACCTGCGCGGCTTCATGCCGATGAAGGAGGTGACCTCTATCCCATGTTCGCACGCGCGCCCAATGCGACGGCGCCGATCCATACTCGCAGTGGTGGGGACAATTTGTACGGCGTCCATCCCTTCGTCCTGCAGCTGGAAGATGGCCACTCGGGTAGTGCGCATGGCGTGTTTGTGCTGTCGTCGAATGCCATGGAAGTCGTGGCACGTCGAGAGGCTCTCACGTACCGAATCACGGGCGGCATTCTCGACATTTTCGTCTTCTCGGGGCCTTCGCCGCAGGATGTCATCGAGCAGTACACGGATATTGTGGGGCGACCGGCGATGCCACCGTACTGGGCCTTGGGCTACCATGTTGGCAGACGTGGAGGCGATGACACGTCGGTGGAGGACGCCATGAAGGTTGTGACGCAGCTTCGAACGGCAGGGGTGCCGATGGATGCCTACTGGCAGGACTTTGACTACATGGTGGACAGGGGGCGGACCCTCTCCTTGGACGAACGCAACTTACCGCACCGTGACATGCGCTCTTTCATCGACGACCTGCACTTCCACAACCAACACTTTGTATGCGTCCAAGTGCCAGCCATCACCTCCTCGAACTCATCTAGTGAGCGCATGGAGGATCGACACGGTGAAAAAGTGGCGAGGAATAGTGTTGCAACGAACTTGGAGCACGCCAAAGATGGCGCAGAAAGTGACGGCGACGATGGTGATCACAGTAGCCGTGGCGATCGTGGTGCTGGCGCGGATGCTTCTGGTCGCAATGACCACAGTAACCAAGGCAGCTATGACAACCAGAGCCGTGACAGTGGTGAGCGGAGTCGACGTGGTCATCATGACGATCGAAGCGCTAGTGACGAGCATGGAGATGAAAGCGGTGGAAGCGAGGATGGTGAGCACGAATGGGACCCATTAGCCCGGGGTGAAGAACTTGACATTTTCGTGAAGGGTGTGAATGGTGAGCGGTATGCGCAGAAGGCGTTCAAGTCGGGGTGGGCTGTATTCGTGGACTTCTTCCACCCAAAGGCATCGCAATATTGGCACGAGCAGCTCGCCAATTTTCACAAGTATGTCCTTCCCTTCGACGGTCTGTGGCTGGACATGAACGAGCCGAGCAGCACTTGTGACTGCGACCTTGCCGCTGAAGACGATGTTTGCGCTAGAATGTGCGGTGAAGGTCAATCAACCGATCGCGAGGAGGGAGGCCTAGTGACACTGGAAGAGGTTGCCGTTGAAGGCGATGGCGGCTTTATCCGCACGCGCGACGTGAACTTCCCGTTCGACCCGTATCGCCAGCCATTCGCCCCGGGGCAGAATGAACCTCGTCAAGGTGGTCATGGGAATTTGAACTCGGCTACCCTCCCCATGGCGGCACTCCACCATTCATCGCTGCACTACAATCTTCATTCGCTGTATGGTCACGCCCAAGCGCGTGCTACTCGTCATGCGCTTGACGAAATCGTCCAGAAGCGCAGTGTGCTGCTTTCTCGCTCGACTTTCTCCGGCAGCGGGAAATACGCTGGTCACTGGTTGAGTGACAACGCGAAGGCGTCTTGGGAGCAGCTCCGGCTGTCGATTTCTGGAACGCTGCAGATGAATTTGCTGGGGGTTCCGCTGACGGGTCCCAATGTGTGCGGCTCACGTGGTCGGTCTTCGACGGAGCTTTGCGTGCGCTGGCACCAAGCCGCGTCGTTCCTACCGCTAGTGCGCAACCATGCTGAAAATGACGGAGGGAAGCAGACTCCTGTGGATTTCGATGCGGATGCGTTGAACATCTTGCGCTCGACACTGCTGAGACGTTATCGATATCTGCCATATATGTACACTTTGTTCTACGAGGCGCATCGCTCAGGCAGCCCCGTGGTTCGACCCCTATCGTTTGAGTTTCCGGGCGACAAAAGCGCTCGGGACATCGAGCACCAGTATTTGCTGGGTCCTGCTCTTATGGTGTCGCCAGTGGTGCACGAAGGTGCTATCTCGACCGAGGTGTATTTTCCTGATGCTCACTGGTACGATGCGCATAGTGGGAAACTGACGCTGGACCCCGCAGCAGTCGAGAATCGACGGGTGAGTCTACTGACCCCGTTGCCGAAGTTGCAGGTGCACCTTCGAGGAGGCTACATCGTGCCGACGCAGCAATCTCTCACGACAACTGCGTTATCGCGACGTGGGTCGCTCACGCTTCTTGCAGCACTCGACACTTCAGAGAAGAACCCCGCAGCTTTTGGAGAACTGTACGTGGACGATGGGGACTCGCTTCTAGCTGTGGAAGACCATCGCTACTCTTTGATGCGGTTTGATGTGCTGCAGAACTCGAGCGACACGGTCGAGTTCAACAGCACAGTCAAGTTTCATGGGTACGCCGGACCCGAGATGCAGGCTGACCTTAGGGAGGTTCGCGTGTATGGTGTGCGTGGAGACGGCTTTACCGCCAATTCGTCTATGGAGTCAACGCTCGTGAGCTCCAGCGGTGAGGGACCCCCGAAGAAGCATTCAATCAAGGCCGACTACTTCGCGCAGTCCGATATGCTGGTTCTATCGCGCCTCGACATGCGTATTGGACAGGAATTTCACGTGAAGGTGATCGCCAAGCCTGCCACAGCACCCGAAGGAGAGAAGAAGGGAGCCAACGGCAAGTCAGTTGGTGTCAATGCTTCCGGCAAGTCTGGTAGTGGAGAGGAAGAAGACCGGGAAGCAGAAGGGAATGACGAAGGCAAGGAGAAGTCTTCCGAGAAGAAGAGGAAGTCGAAGTTTTCTGTCACTTCGATCGTCGGGATAGTCGTGGGGTGTGCCTTCCTCGCTGCAGTCATCTTGGTGTTTTTGCTGCGTCGGCGTCGCCAGGGGTACAACACGATTATCTGACGAGGGTCGACGACGGAATATCCCAGAACCGCACTGAATGATGTCCGGCATTTTGGGTAGGTGTTACCAATGGAGAAGGGAGTAGTAGGAGTCGCGAACACGGACCGTTGTTTGGGGCCTAAAATTTCTGAAGTAATATCTTGAAACGAAACGAGTCACGGTGGAGGAATATTTGCCTTTGTATGATTCATTCATAGTGGCAATTTGTTTCTCTGGCTCATGGTGATAGTTCTCTCAGCATTTCACATCTTCCTGTAATTGATTTTTCAACTTATGAACTGCTTATGGAATTTGGATCCACGGCTAAGCTTTGTCCGCATGATCAAAAGCAAGTCTTCTTCTCTAGGAATGTGCAGGGTAAATAAGCACACGATGCTGAACGCGTCAATTATTATACATTGTGCAGTGGGTGAAAAATACTATCATGCAAGGAAGCGGCAGATTCAGATTTGGACACTTCACTGCTGAAGTTCGTGGAGAGCACTGTCCAAAAGTCGACGCCGTTCGTTGCCCAGGCGCTTCAGTTCGTGAATCGTTTTCCCAGTCAGCGCTCCGGTTGGTAATATTTTCCCAGTAGGTGAGACCTGTTGCTCCGACTTAGGAGAGATCGGACTCTCCAGCAAGCTCTCGGCCGGACGCAAGTTGTCTTCAGTGTCTGGGAAAAAGACCTGGACCTTGTGCTTATCGGTCGTCTCGAGATTGAGAAGTAGCGTCTCCTCTTCTTGTTCGAGTCGCGCAATCGATCGCAGTAAATTCAACACGGTCGAGCTGCAGTTGCCGTAGCTCAACAGAGCACGAGCCAGAGGACCGACACCAGCAGAACCGGAGCGCGGACTACGGAGATTGAAGTGCAGTTTCTGGTGCTGGAAAATCCCGCAGTCCATGATGTCAGCGCAGGTCGGTCGCAGGAGAGGGTCTTCTTGCACCATGGCACAAATGAGCTCTGCAATCTGCGGGTGCTCGTCGAGGAGCGAAGGCGGCAGTTGACCCTTGCGAACGTTGCTCAACACCACGTAGCGCTCCATCTGCGTCGCGAACGTGCAAAAGAGTTCGCACAGCAGAACACCGAGACTGTAAACGTCACTAGGAGCCGCACACGTCTGGTGTCCGTGGGTTTGCTCCGGGCTGCTGTACAGTGGGGTACCGACACCGATCGATAACTCGGAGACCTCCTCCATTTCTTCGTCGGTGCTGTTGTACGTCAAGGTGTCGTAGCTGTCGTCGCCCTCTTCACAAAGATAGCGAGAAGGATGGAGCTTGAGACTGCTCTGCAGCGTGTTCTTGGACAACCCAAAGTCGCCGATCTTCACGCAAGACTCGCGCGTGAGGAAGATATTGGCCGGCTTAATGTCGCGATGCACGAGGCCCTGCTTGTGCACGTATCTCAAGCCGTTAACGATCTGGTGGAAGATGTGCATGCTCTTAACGGTGTCGACCTCGCCGGGCTGTCGCTGCTCCATCCAGTCTCGCAGTGAATTACCTTCATACAGAGCCATCTGAATGTACACATCGATCTGCGTAATGAAGGCGCCTGGGGTGGATGCAGACGAGTCCAAAGGCTTCGGACGGAGTCTCTCCTCCTGTCGATTGAATGTATCGTCGCCGTCTTCATTGATGCGTTGTGGGCTGGTTGTCGCTGCTGCCAAACGCTGTGAGCGAGCAAGTGACATCCTGGGACTGACATCGCGTTCCTCCTCCTCCTCCATCTCAAAGCCCAGGTCTCCAAAGCTGGCGACGCACTCTTCTTCCGGGTCGTACGAGTAGGCATCCGAGTAGTTGGAGGAGCTCATGTCCACTTCATCGTCTTGGTCATTCGATTCGCTCACGGAGGAGAAGCTGGAGCGTCCAGTGGGGCTCGAACCCGCCGGACTGCTCGTCCGTCTCGTCAGCGAATACGTCGGAGAATAGCACGGACTCTCCGGTTGCTCCACTTCCTGGCCCTTGTTCACTGCTGGAATGAGCGAGCCCAGCACCCACGTGTTGTAGTAGCGGCAGACGTTTTCATGGTCAAGTCCGGCAAGCACAAGCGCCTCGTTCATCATGACGTCCCGCACCTCCGACGGGTTGAAATACGTCTCCGGTTTGAACCAGAACTGCTCGAGCTTGACCGCGTACCAGTGGCCATCGACGTTGGACTTGCACTTGTACACTTTGCCAAAGCCGCCTTGAGCGATGAGCTCCTTGTCCGCAAAGTCCGTGTCGAACGGGTTGGCTCTCTCGAACAAGCCGCTGCCGGAACGCTCTCCCGGTCGTTCGTGGCGGCGTTGAGGAGGTGGAGGGGTCATGGACGACGTCTGCAGCTGGACGGGTTTTCCGTTCTGGACGGGGGTTGACAAGCACCGCGCGAGTGGCAGGATGACGGGACTCTGCCATGGTTTGGGCGGCGTGGTCGAGTCTTTCTTCTTGTCGACCCGAGCGGGACTTTTTGACGGTCTCAACATCGCGGTGGTTGGCGCAATGAAGGGAGCAGCAGTCTCACTCCCATCCAAGAACTTCACCAAAATACCCCATGTGCCCATAGCTCTGAGCGTGCATGCATCTTGCCGTTGGGAGCACCATCGCAGACATCAATGACCGAATTTAGTCTCCTTCAACCACGCTCTGACCCGTGAATTCTTGCTGAAAGTGCTGCAGTGCAGTAGATACACCTAAGTGAGTAGCTTGAGCTGGTGCGGGTGGTTTCATTTTCGAGTCGTGTTGCACGCTTCAAAGGGCGAGAGCAGGAAGGATATGGCGAAGGAAGGCATCGATGGCGTCTTCGGGAAGCCCAAGTCTCTGCGGAGCAAAATGGGCAAGGCGTCGGATCGACTGGAGGAAGATGCGCAGGCCATGGAGGCGAGACTGCGCCAACTTCGGGTGACTATGATGGAAGAGAAGCAGAAGCGAGATGCAGAGCTGCCCCTCAAGCATGCAGGCAACCGGTGGCGAAGTGCTCGCGAAGATCGGGGGAGTGTGAGGCAATACGCGAAGGACGTCCAGCTGAAAAAATACTCCAAGAAGCAGAGCAAGAAGGAGGTTGAGTCTGGAAATGGGACAGCGTCAAGGGGCTCCAAGCCCAAGAAAAGCTCGTCGAGAACCAAAGTTGCGATACTTTCACCCGCTACGGTGCAGCGGTGGACGGTTCCTCAAGTTCTCGAGTGGATGGCGGTCATCGGTCTGGACGAGTTCCAGAGTGGGTTCGAGTTCCACCAAGTTACAGGCCAAACTCTGCTCGATTTGACCCCCGACGGGTATGAGAAGCTTGGCGTTTTCAAGCTGTCGGCTCGCAATCGCCTCCTCGCTGAGATGGAGCAGATTCGTGCCCAACAATCGAAGAATCGTAGCGGAAATCGCATAGAGGCGGCTGAAATCATCGACCCCAAGCTCCGTGATACTCAACTTGGGCCAGAAATGCCGTCACCACCGAGTAAATTGGCGGCAAAGACTCATTGGTCTCACATTGCCCCACTCTCGGACAATGCTGTTGCAGTGGGCGATGGTTGTGAACCTGTTAATTTGGCTGATGGTGAGTTTGATGAGGAAGCAGGCCACGCTTCGTTCATGAAAGCGCTACTAGAGTGGAGAGAGAGCGATTCAAACCAACCTGCAGCGGCATCAAACCAAGAAGAGGAATGGGTGAATCCCGTGTTCAGCGGTAGTAGCGCAGGCAGTCAAAGGAGCGGAGGTGCTTTGTTGGAAGGCACGTACGATGAGCAGGAAGCGCACAATTCCTTCCAGGAGGCTCTGTTGGCGTGGAGAATCGGGGGTGACGCCAAGCATTCAGGTGAATCGGCAGCAAATTGTTCAGCGCCTCCTGTCGAGCAAATTGAAACCGGGTGTGAGCCGGTAGAACGAAAGAGCTGCTGGCAGTGCTACCGCGTAATGCAAGTGGACGCGTTGGTGCATGATGACCAAACTAGCAAGTCATTTTGCGGCTCCGCGTGTCAAGAGGCATATCGCGAGCAATACGCCCGCTTCTATACGTCGCCATCATGAGCGAATGAGAGAAAAAACTATCAAAATATACTTACTACACTTCATCGAATACTGCGTGTCCTTAAACTTAATGGTTGTCATCACGTTCGACTTCCTTGCTCTTCTTCCCAGTGCTCGTGCAAACGATCACCGACGAAATGCGCTTCACAGTGCACCGATCCATGACGTCGAGGTCGAAGTCTTCGGGCTCTGCAGCATTCCCCACTATTCGTGAGATAACTTCCTTCAAATAAACGACGAAAACTCGAAACTCACCTTTCCCGTCGTCTGCCGGCTGGGGAGTATTCACCCCGAGCACATAGTACGGCTCTTTCGGCTTGGGCGGAATGCGAATGTTGAACGGTGACGTGAAGTTGTCTGCAGACACGACGCCCAGTTTCACAATTGCCTTCGAGCTGCTGGGAGGATCCCCTTCTGTGGTGGCGGGGGCAGCGTCAGTTGGAGATTGAGGCCCACTCGTTTGTGGCGGGTTAGACGGGCTGCCCGAATCCTGCTGCGTCTCGCGCACGAGCTTCATCATCTCCTCAATGGAACTCATGAGCGCGTTTTCGATCCCAGCCATGTCATCGACGTTAACGGTCTCGTTGGTGATATTTTGCAGAATTTGCTGCAGTCCGATCTGCAGAAATGCACAAAAAACTTTAGCATGATAGCAGTTCAAAAATGAATTCAGACGATGGTTGGCAAACCTTTAGCGGCCGGACACTCTGGTCAACAAACATGTACTGGTCGACAACGGTTGCCAGCGCACGCTCCACGCTAGAGATTTCAATCTCCTTGACCTCGAGACGCTGGGATGTGCCTCGCTTTGACAGTGGAATTTTCTCGGTCGCAATGTTCCGGGATTTCGCCTAGCGGTGGCAACAAGAGAAGACGTGAGGATCGATCACCACGTTCTCTATAAATTCTAACTGATACGTACGAGTTGGTCGCGCAGCATCGCAATGCGCTCCATGTCCTCGTTGTGCTTGGCATCTAGTTCTTTCTTGATCTCTTCATGAGAAATACACGTGCGGATGATTTCCTCCGGATCTACTCCTTCGCTGTAATATCCGAAGCCCATGCGGAGAAAAGCTTGACGATACTCCTCCTGTGGCCCCACCTCATCCGACGACGTCAGTGTTATGACGCTGTTTCTGCGCGTCTTGTTCGGCGAACCTGTCGAGTCAAAAACCACGAAGTGAGCTCGAAACTTTTCTCCACGTGTGTCTACCAGAACGTTGTTTGTCTACTCACGAGATCGAGAAACGCGACGTTCATTGGGAGAGTTCGTTTTGTCGTGTGCTGCTGAGTTCGCTGCATCAGTTTCGGGGCTCTGCGCATCCAGCAGCGTTTGCATTTGGTCGTTGTAGTACTTCTCGAATTTGGCCTTCTCGCGCGCCCACTTGTGCCGCATCTCGACTTCGCGCTTGTACTTGCGGAGGTTGGCGGCCATGTCGGCTTTCTGCTGAGCAAGTCGCGTCTGGATCTGACTCACGGCCTCGCTGGCGTTGATCTCCTTCTTCTGGAGCTCCTGCGTCTGGTGATTGAGCTCCGCGAATCGCGCCTTCAGCTCGTTCGTCTCTTGCGTGATCTCGATACGTTCGTTCAGCAGACGCTTCTTGATGTGCTCGAGGACCATCGTACTGCGTGTCACGTCGTGGGAAGCTTGGGCTCGCTTCTCCAGCTTGGCCTCCAGCTCGTTGATCTTCGTGTGCTTGGAGTACACTGGTCGCCTCGAGATGGACGCGATGGGCTGCAGGCGGTTGGGCTCCTCCACGATTTTGTCGTCAGGAGCGTCCACCGCTTTGGCTGCTGGTCCTCGCGCAGCGTCTTCGACCTGGTTCCCAGCGCCAGTGTAGTGCAGCCCGAGCGCCTCGCTGTCTTTGATCAGGTCTTGCAGGACGAGCTTGGCCTTCTCCACCTCCTCGCGCTTCCTGGCCACCGCGAAGTGCAGCTTGTCGCTCTTGGCGCGCTTGAGCTCGACCACCTTGCGCACCTTGTGCTCCAGGTCGCGTATTAACTCGTCGCTCGTGGCGCCCACGCGCTCCCCATTTGCAGCTGTGGCAGTCCGAGTCGGCGACTCCGGCGCAGCAGGTGGAGCACCCGTGAGCAGCACCGCCGACTGCGGCCGCAACTTTCCCTGCAAAGGCTGCTGACTCGCCGTCAACGACGATGCAGTGGC
>JAHQIV010000538.1:0-19426 GCA_030463285.1 Phytophthora europaea
CGGCCGCGCGGCGGGCAGTCGAGAACACGCGGGAGGCCAGCATGATTCAGTTAGTGACGGTTTGTGCCTGAGAGGTCAAAAGCTCGAATGACGTGGTAGATGGGATCTTCGACGTGTTAAACGAGGGGTGGAGAGGCGGTGGGGAGGGGCGACGTCTGCGTTTGTACCGAGTCTGTGCTGAGAAGATGTACATTGGAGGGAGGTCGCCGGTCGGAGTGTCCGACCCCTCACCCACTAAAGTCCGATTATGGGACGACTGGGGTACCATGTACCACCCGTCGTCCGAGAAAGTTGTCTCAAAAATGATTGTTTTTAACATCGATATGAGACTGTTACATCTGGACAGACGAAGTTGAAGTGGTTGCCAACGCTGACAATCTATTGGTCGAAGAAGTATCCCTTCAGAGGACGCTTGAGACCGAGATGGCGGAGAGCACGAACTTGAAGTGGCCCAGCGGGAGACGCTAATACAGTGCACAGAAAACCATACCAACAGCCCGGAGCATTTCGAATGACCGTGAAGAAATGCTCAATGGATTACGCAAGACGTGTGAGTATTTTTTTATTTTTTTTCACAACGGACAGTTACCGATCGAGAAGACCATCCTGTATTACCAACCGGGAGTAGCGTCGATTGAAGAACTGATAATCGAAAGCGAAAGTTGCGCTCCCGGGGGTGATGCTATGAATCAGAAGCTATGAATGCCGGTTGCCACTGATCTGGATGCATTGTGAAGGCCTCCTACGCTGAGTTGCGCACCCCAACTCTCAACCCACCAGTCCATTGAGCCCACTTTTAAGTTCTTAACCATCAGATTTCCCATCTAAGAACCGAGAAATCCGAATGTCGTCTTACGTCATTTGTTTTTTTGTTTTGCGGTCGTGCGTCAAGGGGAAACTAGCAGGAGGGGGATATGACGAAGCGCCGCTCGTCGACCAGGCTTTCTAATCAGACAAAGAAGCAGAAGCAGAAACAACGAGTGAATAGTCAAAGCGATACTGCTGCTCGCCTTAGTTTCGTCGTCGAGCTGGAAACTTCCTCCGTGTTCGATTATCTGTCCACAGCAGACATTTCGGCTCTTTTAGACGCTTGCTCAAGTGCATTCTCCGAGGAATTCGTGAAAACATTATCGCTAAGGTCGTTCGACCGGTTTGCCAAGGAGAACAAGACCCACATTGGACGTAAATGTGGTTGCGACTGGATCCGACGTCTTGATGGGTTTTCCCATGGTGTGAAGTGTGGTGGTGAGGAGCCTTTCAATGTGAACATGTCCATGCCGGTTCTACGGACACCTGGAGGTACTCGAGCTCTACTTAACGCGCTAGGGCTGGCGGAGAAGGTATTGCAACCATTTTGCGTGGACAACGGTCGGGGCGAGGGCATGTTTGCCCCGGTCGTGTGCTTGCTCACGGAGGAGAATGAGGGTCTCTTCACTCAACAAGACGTCACGGAGGCGATGAATCGCGTATGCGATGGTGCTGGGTCAAGATGCTTTTACAATTTCAAAACAAAACGAGGATACACGAGGGCAGATTTCATCGATGAGCATTGGGACGGTATTGATGGTTTGTCGTGCTGTCAGTGTGACAAATTGCCAAGCTACCGAGATCAGCTTAGCTGTGTTTCCAGAAGTATGAAATGGGAGGAAAAAGCTGTCAAGCTCATCCGTGCCAACTGCAGAAAAGTTTACCGACCACTGAAAGCTGCCATGGAGAAGGAGCTCCAGTTCGTGCGGTTTATTCCCAAGCCACACGGATGGGGGAGCAGCTTAAATATTGGCTATCCCAAATATGAGGGAGTGGTGGCGGGGGTATCAACCAGCGGAGTCTTTGCGGTATGTATGTCGTGAATGGGTACTGGCCCTACAATCACTGAAGACGTCAGTGGAATCATCAGCTGTAATCGTTCATCACTGAATCCATACTTCAGGAATCGGAGTCCTAGATTCACTCACCTTCTGGTCACACCGTCGGACTGGGCGTGGATATTTGATAACTTTAATCGCACGTACTGATTCATTACAATACATGCACACTAAAGACTTGTTCACGAATGTTCACCACCGGACTACAGTTGCTGCTCAACCCCCGAGTCCCCGATGACCGGAACTGACTCATAGAGTTGTGGATTTCGCGGTTGCCGATTCTTCAATTACCACGGTATTTCGCGCGACAGCCACGGAGATCTGGTCCCTATCGACAGTACTTTTCGGATAAAGCACCTGATATGTAACCTTATTACCAGCCATCACACAATATGATCGTGTCTTACAGTACTCGCGGCATGTTCTTGGTGTGTTGTCGGACGAATTCATCGATACGAACCTTCATGGATATCCCGCAACTACGTTTTCCTTATGTTCATGATAGCTAACCAATTCACTTGGGTACTCTGAGACAGCGACTACCGTGCCTTCCACTAGCACGACCTTCAATATCACTATGCCAAATATTGCATGTTTCCCACCGTTGCTCATTCATGTGGCCAGAACCCACTCACAAGAAAGAGTCCACAAAGGACATCTCCCTGCGATATGCCGGCCACAAGTCCTTTGTATTTGCCGGTAAAACTCCACTCTCGACGCGACCGACGTCGAGGACGGCGAACAAATCGCACGAATCGAAAATTCTTGTCCAAGGCCGCTTTCAAGGGTTGATACAGTTTCGTGCAGTTTGCACGGATGCGTCTGATCTCCGTGGAGGTTAAACCGGCGTACTTCCGTGGCTTTCGAGCGTCTGGACCCGTCAGACTGTCACAGTACTGACACAACGAGCCGCTCATACCACTCCAGTGCTCCTCGATGTAGTCGACGAATGACGGTTGCGAGTTCAGCTTGAACTTGTAGAAGAATCTCACTCCAGCTCCTGGGCTGACTCTGTCCATTGCTCGGGTGACTGCAGCTCTGGTTGGTACACTGGGGTTCTCCTTGGTGACCAACGGACATATCATCGGAACGAAGGCGGCGTCTCGGCACCTCTCCGCTTGCTGGAACGGCTGCATGAGCTTCTTCGTCAGCAGCAGTGCGTCCAACAGGGCCTTGGCACCTCGCGGCAATTGAAGGATCGGCAACGTTTTGTCGACCGTGAAAGGTGCCGCGCCCTTGCACCTGTCGTCGGATTGGTAGTGGAAGTCAAGACGGCGCATCCAGTCGCACTCGCAGTGCCGACCCAAGTGCGTCTTGTTTTCCACGGCGAAATTCTCCACCGCTCGAAGCGACACGCTATCGGTGAAATCCTCCGAGAAGACGTCAGGGCATGCTTGGATTGTGTTGTAGACGCTCTGCGGATCCAGGTACTCCCAAACCGATGCAGACCCCAGGTCTAAGACGTAGCAGAAGCGATTGACTGCAGAATTGTCGGAAGGAACAATCGCGTCATTCTCTCGTTTTTGCTTCTTTCGCTTGGCGGCTCTCGCTGGGTTCCGACGCAGCTTCTGCATGGGGGCGACGATTTGGAATAATAGTTGAACCCGAAAACATGGAGACCGAAGTTAGCAACTAGCCAATCAGAGCGGCTTGCTGTTATGCAGGTTTTCTTGACGCCCAATGTATGACGGCGAACTCTTATTAATAGTAGTAATATTTGATTATTGTTGAGAGCCGCTACTACGGAGCATATTGCTACACAATAGTTACAAGGATTCATGCAAGTGCGGACGCATGTCCATACGGCTAGTGGAGCTTCTAGCATCTGACGACCAGAGCAATATAGATATCTGAGAGGTCTCAGGAGACCTAACTCGAAAATCCAATACGACAATGAAAAAAGTTAACACCGTGCAATTCGTACGAAGCTCCGAAAACGTACTTATAATTCATAAAAATTTCGGAGCCCGCGTATGGTTTTCACAGCACTCGCAGGGGAAGCCCTCGATCCCATGCCAATGGCTATTCAGGTAATCTAGCAATGCACGACACCGTTTCTTCTGATATTCATGGAAGTAGCGTGATAGAATTGTGGCAAATTCATCACTGCCTTTCTCGGTGCAGGGACGCAGTGTGAGCGTTTCTTGTTTCTTCCGTCACGAGAGGACAGACCACCGGAACAAATGTCGGAGCTCTTGTAACGGTAACTCAAAGGCTTTGTCAGCTCCAGTAATTTCTTCGTCAGGGCGAGTGCCCTCAGCAAAGCATGGACACAACCGAGAACTTTTACATGTAGTATCGGCAGTGTCTTCTCCACAATGTACGGTACATTGTCAGTTCACGTGTCATCTGAGCAAGGACTGTCAGTCGCAACCGCATTGTCGACCCTGGTGCGCCTTATTCTCTATGCAAAACGCGTCAATTGATTTGAGTGACGAAATGTCGATGAATTCATTTGCCAGAACATGCCTCGAGCAAGACGCACACGTCAGTTGTTGCCAATTATTGTAAAAAAAGCAGATGGCAGTGGATCTAAGTTCCAAGATCAAACCGAAGCGTACCAGCTCGGTGTGCTGGGTGACGACGCCTTCACCTCGTTCTTGCTGTTGCCTTTCGAAGAGGAATTACTCCATCCTTTGCTAGGTGCCTCAATGCAAATGAACAGACTTTCCAGTTTCACCACGGATTCCAACGCGAAAATAGTTTGACAAAACATGCCAAATTAAGTACTAAGTATTACTAGCAGTACACATTGACTTCTAGTCATCGCCCCAAAAGCCGAGGTTGAGATAGAGCCCACATAGAACTCCATCACTCGTTATGCCTGCTACCAGCCATTCGTATGGATCGAAAATTTGACTCACATGTCGCCGAGGTCTACGAACACATCGCACGAATTGCAGGTTCTGCTGCATTTGATCGTTCAACGGCCTGTACAAGCTCTTGCAGTTTGCACGAATGCTCTCGATTTCTTTCAGTGTCTACCGGCCATTCTCTTCAGCAACGAGATCATCGCAGTACTGACACGACATCCCATCCCAGTGCTCGTACAGGTAATCGTGTGACCTAGCAGATCCTTTGGTTTTAGTGCTCTTGTAGAAGAAGTGCGAGCCTGCTCCTGGACAGATAGCGTTCATCGCTCGAGCGACGGCTGCCTTGTTCTTGAAGCTTTGGCCTGCTCCTGAAAGGAGGGGACACACCACGGGATAGTACGCGGGGCTGGCGAACCTATTGGCCCACGAAACTGTGTCCAGCAGCTTTTTGGTCAGCAGCAAAGCACTCAAAAGAGCCGCGGCGCTACCTGGAGTCTGAGAGATCAGGATGTCCTTGTTCAGATTGAAGGGCGGGGCCTCGTGGCAGTTGTTTCTGGATTCATAGTACGGAGTAAAGCTGAGGTTCCCCATCCAGTCGCATTGGCATTCCCCTCCCAAGTGCGTCTTGTTTTCCACTGCAAATCCACTGCAAATCGAGGGCCTTTAACGCGACCGAGTTGACCAAGTCTTGGGATAGTGCGCTTCGAACAGCTTGGATGATACTGGAGGTCTCCTCAAGAGTCAGATATCTCCACACTGACGGAGCTCCCAACTCCAACACGCAGCACAATAGACCGAGCGTAGAATCGTCAGTCAGGGGGGGAGATGTTGCCTCGGTTATCGGTCTCTGCTTTTTAGTTCCTCGCTTCGTGCTGCGCGATACTGCGCGACGCTTTTCCTTCGTTTTGTCCATGATAAATTTCGTGTGGTGGTCAGTATTATTTTACGGGGGGGGGTAATTTAATTTTCCATTGAAAGATCAGTAATATACCTAATCTATTGGATTTTTGTAATTTACTGAAGTACCAGGACACTGTTCCTAAAGGCAAACGAAAGTATTGAGATTTGAAGCAGCGAGATATGTGGAATCATTTCCACGATAGGCAAGTACGCTAGCTCATTAGCGCTGTTGCCTCGATCGACTCCTCCCATTGTAGGGCCAGTACCCATTCACGACATACATGCCGCAAAAGACTCCGCTGGTTGATACCCCCGCCACCAATCCGCCATATTTGGACGGTCCCGATTTGTGTGGCTTGGGAATAAACCGCACGAACTGGAGCTCCTTCTCCATAGCAGCTTTCAGCGGTCGGTAAACTTCTCTGCAGTTGACGCGGATGCGATCGACGTTTTTTTCTTTCCACTTGATTCTAGAATGGCCGTTGTAGCCCTCAGTTCGGTAGCTGGGTAGTTTATCACATTGACGGCACGACGAGTCTTCGATGCCGTCCCAGTGTTCGTCGATGAAATCTGCTCTGCTGTATTTTCTTTTCGTTTTGAAGTTGTAGAAGAATCGCGACCCAGCTCCATCGGACACGTGATTCATTGCCTTCGTGACGTCTTGCTTAGTGAAAAGACCCTCATTCTCCTCCGTGAGCAAGCACACGACCGGGGCAAACATATCCTCGCCCCGACCGTTGTCCACGCAAAATGGTTGCAATACCTTCTCCGCCAGCCCTAGCGCGTTAAGTAGAGCTCGAGTACCTCCAGGTGTTCGTAGAACCGGCATGGACATGTTCACATTGAAAGGCTCCTCACCACCACACTTCACACCATGGGAAAACCCATCAAGACGTCGGATCCAGTCGCAACCACATTTACGTCCAATGTGGGTCTTGTTCTCTTTGGCGAACTGGTCGATCGACCATAGCGATAATGTTTTCACGAATTCCTCGGAGAATGCACTTGAGCAAGCGTCTAAAAGAGCCGAAATGTCTGCTGTGGACAGATGATCGGATACGGAGGAAGTTTCCAGCTCGACGACGAAACTAAGGCGAGCAGCAGTATCGCTTTGACTACCCACTCGTTGTTTCTGTTTCTGCTTCTTTTTCTGATTAGAAAGTCTGGTCGACGAGCGGCGCTTCATCATCTCCGTTTCCGCTCGACAACCGATAAATTGTGAACTAAACGCACAACTCAAAATGAAGGGAAACGACCAGCAAGTCTTTCGGACTTTTCCTTGAATGGCGTTGTCAATTCTCTTCCAATCAACAGGTAGCACTGGTTTGAAGACTGTTATGCCGGGCATGAAGCAACCCCAGGTCTGAAGTATAAGAGCGTAATGAAACGACAAAAACAGATGCACACTCGGGTATTTACTCGCTTCAAGCTGCTTTGCTACTCACAAATACTTCCTCGATACGCTTGAGCACTACATCGTGAAGGTGATCAAGCGTATCGTGAAATGAATGAAGGTTAATACCGATTTCGGTGAACGGGAGCATGCCTTCCTCTTGGCTGTGTGCAACTAAGTAGTTCTGCACGTCCTGCAAGTTGCGGAAGCCCACTGCGTTTTGGTCACCGCGGTACCGTGGGTCAGGAGAGTTTGTCATGAAGTTGCGGTGGTCAGCTTCGTCCAGAGTCAGCAAGAAGGGCACCACGATACCCGAGCAACTGGCGTTGCTACCCTTTTCAGGAGCGCCAATAGTCTTCTGGTACAGACGGGGGTCGATGTGGAACCCTTCGATGATAAGGGATTTACCATCCTTAAGACACTTGTCAATGTCGGACTTCACCCCCTTGCGCACCACCTCGCATTCCTTTTGGTACTCGTCGATGAGATCTTCCGTCGACGAAAAACTCGTCGTTATGTACGAGGTTTTCTCCTGCCTGCGAAGACAAACATACAAAGTTAACATCATCGCTTGATTTAAAGCACAGCGTTGCAAGGTTCTTTTGTACCCCGAGAAATTGCACATTAGCTCAAAGATCAGGTCGGTCTGGAGAACGCTTGAGAGGTTGAGGCGGTCAGCCAACTGCAAACGCCCGCAATACAAATCAGTTACAATTAGCACTTACGTTCTTCCCAACATGCTGCTACACATGACGCACCTTCGTTGCCAATGTGGACTTGCCGATGCACGCAGTTCCTGCCAACATAATGAGCAGCGGAACGCGGTTGCGGTGAAAGCTACCACGCACAAAGCCATCAGTATAAAACCTTAAAAATAAGCCATAAATCCACCTAGCCGCCTACCTGGACATCATCCTGTAGCAGGAGATCTGCGCTTCGCCGTAGCCAAACACCAACATCGTCTTGTACAAAAAATCTTCGAATTGCTCCTATCACCCCCGAAATCAGCAACAACAATAAAGACCCACCCAAACCACCCCCTCACCTGCACGATATCCGTCAAATTCAAGTCCACCAGCGTCTGTCCACAACAACAGCAGCAGCAAAAAGGTCAACCACCCGCTCTCATTACTCCCCACTCACTCACTCCCCCCGCACCCTCTTCAAGTCCAGCGAAATCTGCACCGCGTCTCTCGAGTTGATCTGCCCAAGCGTTCGTTGTCACATCAGCCAGCCTACCGACCAACCCACCCACTTCACCCAATAGCGTCGCTCTCACCTTGGCGCTGACCAGTGCGCGACACAGCAGGTAGCGCGACAGCACGTAGACGTGGTCCTCCACCCACACGCGCACCTTGACGAAGTCGTACTTGGACTGGTTGCGCTTGACCACGACCTCGGCCTGCTGCGGACCCAGTGCCTTGACCAGCGGCGCGGGCGGCGGCGTCTCCTCCACGCCCATAAGCCCGGACAAAGCCGCGTCGTGCTCGTTGAGGCTCATGCGCAGGTGGTAGCTAGCTGAGCTCCTCGACACTTCAATACTGAGCCCGTGTAACGGCTGACGCAATAGTTTTTCGCACTGTGATTCGCTGTAAATAAACGTGTTTTGATTGGAGGAAAAACGGATATTTTTACCACATCACCTGGGCCATTCCATTCCACGACTGGGCAGCAATGGCCAACAAGAAGCGCAAGCTGGAGGAGTCCAAGGCGAAGGAGGACGTGGTAATGGAGGAGGAAACCAGCTCCTCGTCAGAGGTCGAGCGACTGGGGAAGACTGTTCAGTACACCCCATCGTCGTCGGAGTCGGAGTCCGAGCAGGAGCAGCAGCAGGAGGAGAGCGAGCACGAGAAAGAGGAAGAAGAAGAAGAAGAAGAAGGAGAAAGTGAGGAGGAGAAGGAGAAGTCTGACAGTGAAGAAGAAACGGAGGAGATGGAGGTAGATGGGGATGAAGAAGAAGAAGAAGAGGAAGAAGAAGATGAAGAGGAAGAAGAAGAGGAAGAAGAAGAGGAAGAAGTGGAAAAGGTGGAGGAAACGAACAGCAGCTCGGAAAGCGAGGAAGAGGCCACGCCCGTGGTACCGAGCAAGGAGCAGAGCTCCGATAGCTCTGATAGTGAGGAGGAGAAAGATGGAGAAGAAGAGGAAGTGATGCAAAAACAGGAGGAGAACTCTGACAGCTCTGCGAGTGAAGAAGAAGAGGAGGAGGCAGCGCCGGTGGTGCAGAGCAAAGAGCTTAGCTCAGATAGCGAGGAGGAGGAGGAAGAAGGAGAAGAAGCTACGCCGCTGGTGCAGAAACTGGAGGAAAACTCGGATAGCTCGGATGGTGAGGAGGAGGAGAAGAACGAAGAACAGCAGAAGGAAAAGCCGGTAGAGAAGAGAAAACCGGTGAAGGTGTCCATCCCGAATCAGGAAGGGCCCCCGACGAAGAAGGCAAAAATTGAGAAGGTAGAAGGCAACAAGGAGGACACTCGCATGGAGGTGTTGCGACGTATTTTGGAACCCCTCCAGCGAGAGGTGTTGTTGGCGACCATGCTGAATGTGTACGTTTTAGCTCATTTCTTTGAGATATAAGCTGGTGAGCTGAGGGGGGGGTTACTGGGTCCTAACTTGTTATTGTGCGCTGCTCCTTCCTCTCCGACTGTAGTGCTGCAAAATACGACGAGGTGTACGCAGATCTGAAATCCACTGCTGATATTTTAAAGGTAGCTGCCAACCTAAATGATAAGAAGGCAGCTGATAACCGAGCTCAGGGTCGCGCATTGCATGTGCGAAACCTCTCGCTAAAGACAACAGCCTATACTCTTCGCAAGGCGTACGAAAAATTCGGTGATGTGGAGAATATTTTTGTGCCGTGGAGTCGGAATCGCACAACCAACAGAGGCTACGGTTTCGTTAATTTTCGCGAGAAGGCTGGAGCTAGCAATGCTTTGAAGACGCCAACGATTGAGATCGATGTAAGTCATGTGTTTATTTTGTGAGTACTTGGAAGTATTTGCACCGCTGACATGTGATATTTTGATTTCCTCGTTAGGGTAATGATGTCCAACACAGTCTACAAACTGTTTTGGGGACAGTGCGTGAAGAAAAGAAACAAAATGATTCTCGGACGCTGTATGTTCAGCACCTCTCAAAAGCGAAAACAACGGAGGAGACTTTTCGCGAGGCGTACGAAAAATTCGGTGAGGTGGAAAGTGCTCATGTGATCCGGAATAAAAAAACGAACGAGAGCAGAGGCTTCGGGTTTGTTACTTTTCGCGAGAAGGCTGGAGCTGACAATGCTTTGAAGACGCCAACGATTGAGATCGATGTAAGTCATGTGTCTATTTTGTTAGTACTTGAAGTATTTGCACCGCTGACATGTGAGATTTTTGGTTTCTTCGTTAGGGTAATGATGCCCAACACAGTCTCGCTTGTGATAGAAAGAAACAAAAGGATTCTCGGGCACTGTATGTTCGGCACCTCTCAAAATCGAAAACAACGGAGGAGACTCTTCGCGAGGCGTTTAAAAAGTTCGGTGAGGTGGAAAGTACTCATGTGATGCGGGATAAAGAAACGAACGAGAGCAAAGGCTTCGGGTTCGTTAATTTTCGCGAGAAGGCTGGAGCCAACAACGCGTTGAAGGCTCCGCAGATCAAGCTCCATGTACGTTCTGTCATCTTGCTTCTTCGATGGATGTACTTTTCGGACTGCTGACGCTTGGTATGATTCTTTATAGGGAAAGACTCTCGAGTGCTTTCTCAAGCACTAAAAGATGGAATAACGGCATTCCCATGTGCCTATGGACATGTTCCCACCGATATTCCAAACATGCCATCGATTAGCTTAGGTCGGTTTGGGTACTGAAGGGGGGGGGTGCTTCTGAAGAAAAGCAGCGGGGTCATGAATTGCTTTTGCGGCTGAAACTACATGTAGCTCTTGCGATGACCCTCAGTACCCAATAAGTTGTGCATCTTTGTTAGATTGAGTGATGCACTTTCAGTTTTGCTGATTCGTTTATTGAGATTTGATCGACAAGGCTCGACGGTAGGCAGCAGCAGCGAGTGCGCACTTGTTTTCGTGGCACAGGTTTTCCTTTTTAACGCCATCAAGCTGTACAGCGGTAGCGTTAGACAGAGCCATGACATAAATGAAAGCGAGCAAAGCTTACCTTATCAAAGAAGATCAGCCCCGCCTGCTTTTCAATGACGTCTAGCGGTGCCTGGAAGTCGCGGAGGTCTTTGTTCTCCGGAATGACCTTGTTTGGCAAAATGAAGCCTGCCGTGGCAAAACCTTCCGCACCATGCTTTTCGGCCAACACTACTTTGAAAAAATGCGTTGGAACAGCGACGGCATCCGGTGGTGTGCCTAGCACAGGATATGACACCTCGTACTCCCCAGTCCGCTTGTTTTTCTAGAAACATAGCACGTCAGCGGAAAACACGAGATACCAACGTCAAGACGATACTCAGTACTCGGGTGCTCACCGATGGTAGAAATAGCGGCCCAGTGATGACGTAGATGGCGTCGTACTGGCCAGCCAAGTGACGCATGAAGCCTTCAAGGCGGGCCCAGTAGCCTCGGTTGAAACCAGCGCCAACCTGGGGTGACATGTTGGTCATCAGGAAGCTCTCATCCATGGCCTGCTGCGAGTGACTCATGTCACCTTGTATCCAACAAGCAAGAGACAACAATTACCTCAGCATCACTCGCCGTGTCAACGTAGCAATAAACATGCAACGTACGAGCTGGGGCGAGGTGGCCCTTATCATAGCCGGTTTTGAGGTATCGGCTCGAGTGCACCCTGAACTGTTCAGGAACATCCTTATCCACCGCGAACTTGGAGTTGGCTCGATCCGTCTCTTGCTCCACACGAAGCGAGTCTTTTGTCAGGTACTCCATCACCCACGACGCATTGCGCGTACTGTCACGGCACAGATACCACAAACTGTTAGCGACACCACAGCTTCAGCACTGCGTTTAGGAAACTATGTAAACTGCCACCACACCGATAGTCATAGGACAAGACGTATCCCGAGCGCACGTGGACGTTGGCGTCCGAGGGCATTCCGTAGCGCAGCGCTGCATGCTTCGGCAGCGTCTTGGGCTCCAGCGGCTTGCGGTCAATCGGGATCGGCACACGTCGATCACCTCCTCCAGTCTTCTCGTCGTGCTCCTCCACTCCCAGCAGAATGAGCGTCCCTGCAACGCCAATGGAGATGCCGAGCGACACCCCAGCCAGCGTCCGTCTGTATGCCCATCCACCAGTCCACCACGTCAGTCCACTCGTCCCATCGACCCCTACAACGCTGATACAAGCCCAAAAAGCATTGCAAATTGCTGCGTGGCTACTAGGACTTCGTACCGCAGACTCGCAGGCAGAAGATTGTAGAGCGAACGCGTCGCCTGGGCGTTCCGACGCCGGCCCTTGGGCATCCTCCCCGCCGCACGATTGTCGATTTGACACGCTTCAGTGGATAGTGGATCCACTCACAAAATCTGAGTCAAATGGATTGGTGGTCTTTGATTGGAGGAAAACAAAGTAGTAACCGCATTGGATGAAATTGACGTCGACGTTATGCTCGACGATCGGTGGTCTCGGGCGAAGCGACACAAGCCAAAAGTTGCGTAGGAAGACCGCAGCCATGTCGAGGAAGAACAACCGCAACAAGATCAAGGCGCAGTACGAGCTGGAGGTGGAGAAGGAGCGGCTGCGCAAGGAGAAGCTCACGAAGAAGCGCGAGCGCAAGGCCAGCGCGCAGAAGGGAAAGGAGACGGTCAAGAAGGTCTCGAACAAGGTGCTGCGGCGGATGCGCATGCGCCAGATGGAGAAGGAAGCGCGCGGCGAGATGGACGTGGACGAGGACGACAAGAAGAAGGAGAAGAAGGAGAAGAAGGACGCGGCCAAGAAGAGCGACAAGGACGACAAGATGGAGGAATAGAACAGACTCGTGCGCGTTTTGTGTCATTTTGGTTGGTCTTTAATGGCGCTGACAGAGCGTCAAAACTGTGTTGGAGCTATTAGTTGCAGGTGTGTGGTTGGCTAGAGGTTGTCAAGGCACCCGGACATGAAGCTGTCTCGACGCTCAATGTCTTGCAGCGTTTCCTGTACACAGCACAAGGTGTCAGGGCTGTGAGAGAGAGAGCATCAGCAAGTTTCCAATGGTGCTAGGGCGAACCTTGACAATTGAGAGGAGCATGGCCTTCCACGCTTGGTCCAGGGCCTGTGGGAAGTGGAAATGGACGAGTGAGAGAGTGAACAGGTTGCAGGTTGGGTAGGGCAGGGCACTCACGGCAGTCTTCTTCTCGATGTCGGAGGCGGTGTCGAAGATGTCGGTGGCTATGGAGGATGTGGGATTGCCGTGCAGTGCTGAGGCGGACCGGGACGGCTTCATTTCCTTGACTTCTTTTGCTCGTGCCTTGGAAGGAAGGAAGGAGCTTATTTCAGGAGGATCGACGACGGACCGCACGCGAGGGGCGAGGGGCTTTGGGAACAGCTGCTTGCCCACATGCCGGTCGGTCGGAGTGATCTCTTCGCCGTTG
Organism: Phytophthora europaea; assembly: GCA_030463285.1. Taxonomy (NCBI): domain Eukaryota; phylum Oomycota; class Peronosporomycetes; order Peronosporales; family Peronosporaceae; genus Phytophthora; species Phytophthora europaea. The sequence continues at coordinate 13,491 of JAHQIV010000538.1, forward strand.
AGTCGCAAAGTGTTCTACCAAATTCAGATTTTGATATCCTCACTGAGTTCGTATAACAGTATGCCCAAATAGGATACATTGCACGACGTACGCTGATTCGGGCACCGATGTAGCGTTTGAGAAGAGTCTTGGCACATACAGGATTGTTGCAGATAAATACCTGGAAGCACAAATAACCAACCACGACACCCACGTAAGTAGATTGAAGAACAACATGGCATTGATTCGCGGGTGGACAAACCTCTTCAGCCTTCGAGCCCATGCTGCTCAGCCACAGCAGCTCATCAAACGACTGCAAATCGTTGTTCGCAAAAATGAGTCTTCTCAGTCGCGTGAACAACTTGAGGTTGCTGCTTGTAGCGCTCGCGACTGCAGAAATAATCTTGCTCATTCCAATGTAGCGGAAAGATATGGCGTTGACTAGGGTCTGCGCTTTCGCCAGCTCAAGCACCTCCAGAGCATTTCCGTAAATGACCAGGACACGGTAGTCGCCGTAAACCTCCACCTCAGAGAACCCGTTGTTGTTGTTGTGCACCGTCAACTCTTCCCGACTCGTGGGCGACACTTCTCGCTCCTCGTAGGCTGCATGTGACACCACCTCTTCTTTCCCAGGATGTCCCCATGACGACAGCAACGATAACTCTCGCGATTCTTTTACACTTGTCGGAGAGTGAGCAAGTTCTGAGCGCCGTTCCCAAGCTGCCTTCACACATGAGATGGCATGTGTTCGCGCCGCAGTTTCGGCATCATCACCGCCCTTAGTTGGCGAATTCGCATGTAGCAACCCCTCTCTTCGGTCAGCATCACTCAGCGGCTTCAGATCCAAATGCTTCAGCGACGGAAAACCCCGTATCATGCGCCCGCGATATTCAATTTGGTTCGACGCGCAAACTCCGTTTGAGTCTAACCGCAGCTCGCAAATTGAGGTTACCTGCACGACAGCATCGTAACGATTACTTCAAAATGTTCCGATGATTAAGAGAAATAACAATCTCAGTCGCCCACCTGAAAGAGAGGCTCGATCGACTCGAACGTCTCCAGCTTGTTATTCGACAGGAAAAGCCGCAGCAGAGATGGCAACTTGCCGATTGAGGCGATACGGCCGATCCGATTTCGACGAAGGTTCAATTCAGTAAGCAGCGTCAGCCTGTCAACGTTTTCCACAGTAGATATCATGTTCCCACCCAGGTTGAGTACACGCAGCTCCTTCAGCTCGTTCAGGTTCTGCATCTGCTCAATCTCGTTGCTTCGTTAAAACAGACAAGAACAAGTTATGTTAGTGTGTTCGTCGACCTGCCGTAGCACCAGGTTCAAATGGAGCACACCTATGCAAGTCCAGAACATCCAGCTTTTTCAAGCATTCCAGGTTTTCAATCGTACGTAGCCGATTTTTTCCCATCATGAGCACGCGCAAGTTGGGCACCAAGTGTAAATTCTCTAGCTTCTGAATGAATGACAAGAAAACAGTATTAGTCGCTATAGCTATGGCATCAGGGTGGTGAATGAGGTTAGTACCTCGATGCGATTGTTGTAAAGGTCGAGGAATATAAGATTGGGTAGCCCCAACAAATTTTCAATCCGCCTGATGACATTGTTTTGAAGATTGAGTAGTCGGAGAATCTGTTCACCCTCAAGTAGAGGAATCACAGGCAGGTTGCGACGGTCAAGATTCAACCGCTCTGGGTTTGACGCTTTTGTCTGGGAGAGTACGACGAATATTAGTATCGCGCTGGGGCTAAGATAGTGCAGGTGTGGACTACCTTCTGATTCCTGTAGACAATAGGCACGCCTGGAATTTCGGCAGTCACTGCAAAGTGCACCTATCCTTGGTCAGGTCAGCGGCTATACGACATTTTCAGCTCTAATTCATCGCTATACTTCGTACCTCTTGGTTTGGAGCACTGGTAGGGTGCTCTCCAGACCCTGGGGGCTTTGGGTCACTAGAAATTTTCGCATCAGCTTGCGACTTATTTGCGTGAAGACGGCTATCAACGCCACCTATTCGACTATCAATCATAGTGGTTTGGAGCGTGTGTGGCAACTCCCCATGACGATGCCAAAGTGCCTACAATTATTTCAGTTGATATTTGATACAATGTTAGGTTGGCATTTATCCACCACTGAAGGATTTAAATTGCCACGTACAGAATTTGATGAATCTAGCGAACTGGACAAAGCTTCTGGCGGCCTCCTATTATTCAATGAGAAATAAGCACCACTTATGCAGCACAGAGATTGTTTGTTCTTACCTCACATAGCCTCTAACATTGTCTTGATATGCTGAATATCGCGTGTCAAGGATCTAGTGTTCACCATAATAGATTAGCTCATGCAGTATTTGCGTGCAGGAATATAATTTCGCCCAACAACAGCAAATACCTACTTCACTAGCCGTAGCAGGTCGTATTGGCGTTTCCTTAACAGAATCTTCGTGGTCACCTTTTAGTAGCTCGCGTGAGGTGCTAGACTGAATTAACACAAATCAAGATGAAATGAGCACGCCACCGCATCTTCATTTACAGCTACGCAATAGATTTTACTTACCGATTCAACTGTGGAGCGACGCTGCTGATGAAGTTGCTGATGCGGAGGCAACAGATGCCGCCTTCGACTAGCTGAAGCCGCTAAACCAACAGGAGTCGAGCGTTGGGAAGTAGCAGAAACAGCCCGGTTGGCTCCTGCGGCATTGTAATTGGAGCCGTTGACAGTAGCTGCGGAACCCACCGCCCCTGATGGATCTTCAGGCGCGCTTTGCTTCGTCCACCGGAGGTTCTGAGAGTAAGATCGTGCGTGTGTTTTTCGTTCATTAATCACTGGCGTCCGCAGAACTGGGTTACGCGCTAGGTGCACTAAATTCCGCAAGGTGAGAGATCTGCTCGTGACACAGGAAAAAAATCTCATAGCACTTACTGCTGGGGTCGCTGAGCTCTGGAAAATGGCTAGTTCCCGCTACCGCGGGTCTCTTTTCAAAGCTTCTGCCTGGTGGTCCTAGATCTCCAGCGGCCGCTTTCGTCTGCAAAACAAAATGAGTTAATCGCAGTGCCAGCATGTATACACGATGCAACACGTACGAAACTCGAGAGGTTTTCCTTGCGCGCTGCAGCGATTTTGCTGAAGAGTCCAAGCGCCACATTTCCCTCGGCGCGTCTAGGTACGGTCGAGACTCCTGTCGTGGCGGCGGTGGACATCATAGCCGAGGAGGGCCCTGACATATAAGCCGTCTCCATTATTGCTGTCTTCCCGGGGCTAACCAAAGCAGGAAGCGTGGGCTGCACACGAAGAGGCACAGGGAAACAGTAAAATAACGTCTGAAAACTACGACCACCAAAAGAGCAGCCCCACAAACACCCTGTAGATCTGCTGACATCACGACACAGCACACAAGACGTCAGGAACCGTGAGGCACGGCCACAAACAAGCAGGCTATATGCGTTAAAAGTATTTTGTGTTGGCTTGGTTATAGCTAGCCAGAGGAGAAAGAGCAACCGGAGGCTGCAGAACAACAGCGCCCTCTTTCTTTTGGCCCGGCCCCTCTCTTCTCCCCTTCACGCCTCACTTAAGTCTCCGGCTCGTAGTCCGGGTTCTTTCGGAGGATAACAACGCCTTCTAGCACGTTCGTCAGCGGGAGGTACTCGTCGGTCGCGAGCTCCGCGCGGTCCTTCACATTCAGCAGTACAGGCGTAGTGTGCGTCTGGAAACCAGTGATAGACTTGGGGCGACCGGCCTGGCCCACAATCTCAACCTGCAGCATCAAAGTCACAGAAAACGCGTGAGTGCTGGCGTTCAAACTTATAGCGAACAAGGAAAAATGTACGTACCGCCTGGCCGACTCGGACGGACACGGGAAGCGGGTTCAGCTCCTCGTCCAGCGTGATCAGCATACGGGGCTGCATTGCTGTGGCGATGCAGTAGAGGATGTAGTGGGACGTATCCAGGATAGTGTGTTCCATATCTAGCGAAGCGTGCAGGATCGTCAGCAGACCGCTCACCGCCACGCGAGACATGATCAACCGGTCTGAGTGGAACGGGTGCAGGGTCATCAGACCCTTGCCCATGTGCAGCAAGCCCTGTGCGATACGAACGACAAAGAGGTGGTTTGCCTCGCGGCTATAGAACTCCGACAACTGACGCAGCAATCCAGCCACGCGCGAGTTGTTCGTGCCAGCGGCAACCAGACCAAGCGCGAGAATAGCATTCTGAGCGACACCCGAGTCAACATCGTGAGTAAGGCGCGACAGTGTGTCAATCAGTGCATACTCCGGGTTCGACACGCTGAGCAGAGCAAACGCCAAAGGCACGGCCCGACGCACTGCCACTTCGCCGTACTGCAGCAAGTGATCAAACGACCGCATCGCCATTTCACTGCCAATGTTTTCACCCATCGTGATCAGAGCAATACCAAGCACGGCGACGCTCTGGTGCTGTGCCTCGATAGGGTCCTCAATGTGTTCAGCACAGGTGCGCAGGAGCTGCTGCACCTTCAGCACGTTACCGGAGCCAGCGTAAGCGCACGTCTCCAGTGTGATGGCCAAGTACTTCGACATCTTGTGGTCGATAGTCTTGGCAGCTTCCAGCATGGCCTCCACGCGTTCCTGCCGGCTGCGCAAAGCAACAAAAATTATCAGTGCCAAACTCTTACTCTCCGCTCGCAACGGTGCATATCCGATTCAGTACGTACCCAAGATACAGCAGTCCAAGACCCAGAGCAAGGAAGCGCGCACAGGAAGAATCCAACTCAGCATCCGAGCTCTCCATCAGTCGCTGCATCAGCACGCTGCCAGCCTCTTCGTCGCAAGTACCGACCTCCACCATACCGAGCGCCAGAGCAGCGTACGACACCTCCTGGATATCAGCATTCTCGTCAGCATGGGAAACCACCGGAATAAGCAGCTCCGACACATCTTCACGCGCCGATCCCGCGTACGCAATACCCAGACCCAGGCAGGAAGCGCAGCGGATGGAGCAGTTACCCGAGTCAATGTGCTCCGACAGCAGCGCAAGGGCAGGGTCGCAGTCGTTGCGAATACCGGCACTAACAACACCCACACCCAGGATAGCGCCGGCCTTGACATACTCATCGCCAGAGTAAAGGTACTTATCAATCTGCGTGATACCCTCTTCAACGTTCCACAGCATGATCATACCCAGCGAGGCAGCGGCACTCATCATGCCGTGCTTCTTGTTCTTGTACAGCCACGTGTTGCCCTCCGGGGTCATGAGCTTGTCCGTGCCATAGCCAGCATTCACCAGGGCGTTAACGAAGGTCGAAGCCAGGTTAGCACGAGCAGAGTCTGCTGGCTGCGAGCCCGAGTCGCGGCCGCGGCCCACACTGGCCGTCTCCGACAGGTGGGACTTGTAAATGTCCTCGGGCGTCTTCGCCTCCATGACGTCCAGATCACGAGCCAGCGACAGGAACTTGTCACTCAGATCCGAGTTGCCGATAATCTCGTTGGCCGACGCCTCGCTCTCGTCCTCGTAGAAGCAGCGCTGGCGACCCAAGATGTAGCCCATCTGGTTGCGCACCACGTCGTCCTTGCACTTCTGGAACACCTCGGCCACGAAGTCGTCGTTGCCCACGCGCAGCGCCACTCGCAGCGCGTCCGGGTACTGCTCCAGCCGCAGGAACAGCGAGTAGGCAGTGTTGAGCAGGTTGAGGAGGTCGTCCGCGTCGGACATGAAGTCGGCGCAGGCCAACAGATACAGACACACGCGCTGGTAGTTCTTCTCGTCGATGTCGGGGCTCTGCAGGAGCTTGGCCAGCTGCTGCACTTCAATGAGGATGTCGATGGCCTCGGGCTCGGCATTGTGCTGCATGTGGAACGGCACGATGGCGTCCACGATCTCCAGCAGGTCGCGCACGTCCGGGTCCACGGCGTCCTCGGCCGTGATGCGGGCGTCGTACTCCTCGCCGACCTCGCCGGTCAGCGAGCGCACGA
>JAHQIV010000539.1:0-19410 GCA_030463285.1 Phytophthora europaea
CACGCGCACTTCACGGGGCTCGCCTTGGCGCAGGATTCCGAGCTGCACTCCAGCAGCCTATAACGCATTTTGTGGTCCCCGTCGAGGCAGATCGTGCACCCCATGGCTTGGCTCTTGTCGATGTCGAACGACTTGAGCCTAGCCATCACCGCCTCGGCCTCGGCGGCGTCGACATCCACAGCGACCTCTTCCCAGCTAACCCGCCTCGGCATGCTCGCTCTTCGCTCTTCGGGAATGCTGTGGTTCACACCAAAGGACTGGTGGCCTAGCCGCCGAGCGACCTGATTCAACCTAACCGCACCCCTTTTGCGACCTTCCCGCACCGTCATCTATCTCGAACTGTGTTGCGAAGTGTGCTGGTCAGCACGCTGTTGTGGTGGCCAGTTTGAATGGTGCTGACGCAGACCTATTGTGCTGTGGCAGCACTGTATTGTGTGCTTAAGGCGTTCTCTGAACACGGATACCGATTACTGAATCTACGAAGTGGCAAAATGGTTGAATCACGGGATGTCAAATTCCGTGAGGATGTGACAGTCGAGCGCACCTACATTAATGCACTGTTAAAGGGCAGACAACACTATTATCCTCAGATGCCTGTGGAGTATGTGGCTGAACAAGAAAGTCGTGAGAAAGCTGGCAACATTGTTCGTAATGCATTGAACGATGCAGCTAGTGGGGGAGCGACTCGAGATGGGCATGATACAGCCGGGCAGCAGGTGCAGACTACTGAGGCTGTCAGTTCGGTGGGAGAAGCTACACGAAATGGTAGTCGTGCAGTTTCGGTGGGAGTGGCGAGCAATGATTGTAGCAAAGAGTCTGAAGAGGATGACACTTGCAGCTGCAGGATGTCAACTGCAGACGAGCTTCGGCCGTGGAGTGAGCGCAGTGAACATGCTCAGCCTCATGGAGGTAGCCAACAAAGAAGTTCATCCAAGAGATTACGTGGACTCCGTCGGTCACAGCGTAAACGACAAGCTAATGTACACTTGAAAGACTACATCATGGCTTCGCTCGAGTTCATGGAATTTCTGGCTGGTAATCCGTCTGTTGACGAAGCATTGGCGTCTCCTTATTGTGACCAATGGATTCCTGCAATGAAGTTAGAAATGCAGGCTCATGGAATCAACGCCACCTGGAGATTGGTTGACAGGCCAGAAGGTCCGTGTAATATTTTAAAGTCGATATTGGTATTGCGTGCCAAGCTCGATGAAAAGGGAAAATTAGATCGACTGAAGGCTCGACTGGCAGTCAAAGGCTGTGGACAGAAATATGGAGTCGACTATGTTGATACATACTTTCCCGTTGTTCGTATTGAGACTGTGAGATTGATGTTGGTCTTGACGTTTCTAATGGGAGAGGGGTGCTACCATGTGGACTTTGTCACGGCGTTTCTTAACGGAGTGCTGAAAGGAGTCCGAATTTTCATGGAGCTGCCTGATTTCTTCAATGACGGCTCAGGTCGAGTTTGTGAGTTGCTGAAAGGCCTCTATGCCTTAAAGCAAGCTTCACGATTGTGGTATCGGACACTTCATGAATATTTGGTCGAGATTGGATTCACGCAATGTACCTTTGACGTGGGACTCTATCAACGGTGGCAGGATGGTCGAGTTGTGTACCTTACGGTATACGTAGATGATCTTTTAATTGCTGGGAAAAAGGAAGACATCGAGAAAGTGATTGAGGAACTGAGCAAGAAGTTCGCACTCAAGAATCTCGGTCGTGTTAAACACATCCTAGCCATGGAAGTGCCCTATGTACCTGGTGAAGTGCTTTGTATTTCACAGACAGCGTACATCGACCATGTACTGGAGCGTTTTGGCATGGCAGACGCGCGCCCAAGTGGATCGCCAATGCAGCAGAATGAAAGGCTGCCGCCCATGGAGCAAGGCCAAAGTAAAGTTAATGACCCGGACATTCCGTTTCGAGAATTAATTGGAGCGCTGCAATACTTAGTGGTATGCACAAGACCAGATTTAGCAAATGCTGTGCGAAGTCTCGCGCGATACAGCAGCTCGTACACGAAAGAAAACTATGAGTGTGCGAAGCGAGTACTACGTTACCTGCGGGCTACGCGAACGTATGGATTAGTGTATCGACACCCAGATGTTGTATTACCTCTTCGCATTGACGCCTACTGTGATGCTGACCACGCTAATTGCCCGGATACCAGTCGATCGGTATCAGGATACCTACTGCAATTGAACGGATGCACGTTCATGTACAAAAGTAAGCAGCAGGCAAGGTGACAACAGACACATGCAGTTCGGAGCTGATTTCAGCAAGCATGTGTGTGGAGGACTTGATGTGAGCTCGGAAGTTGGTCAAGGAACTCCGTGGCGAGGACTTGCCGTACTCTATTCTCCATGTTGACAATCAGAGTGCAATTACAGTGGCTACAGAGCCTGGTAATTACCAGCGAATGAAGCGGTTCGCCAAGCAAAGCCGGAAAATTGCCGGATTTGTCGGGAAGGGCAAGATAAATGTCCAGTATGTCTCGAGTGAGAGAAACATTGCGGACATCTTCACAAAGGAATTGTGACCTCAGCAGTTTCAAGGTCTCCGGCAAGCGCTGAACGTTGAAGACGTGGCAGCAGCAATGCAGGTCCAGCATGAGTGAGGTGGGAGTAACAGAAGTGCAGCAGGTTACCGCGTGCAAACGTGCATGTTGAAGTAGTATGGCGCAGCAACATCACTCAGCTGGAGCCAGGTGCAAGCGGAGACAAGACGATCCACGTGCCATGTAGTTGGGACACGTGCGATCAAAGGGGGTTTTGGCAGCTGATGGTACTGTTTGTATGACCAACCCTCTTTCCTCCTCGTGTACGACACGTTGCGTGTGAAAGAGCACGTGGTAGGGAAGAACTGAAATTATTTCACTTCTTGATGTTTGCTGAAGCTCCAAAGGCTCTGCGCTTCTGCATTCGTCTAGTCTACTCGTCCGCGAGGCCACCTACGCTGCAGGCAGTGCCCTGCACTTCTGGTCGCGTTGCTGTCAATAATAGTCCGAAGCAACTGGAGTACTGACCAGCGAGTAAAAGCGATTGGGAATGGAATTGAAAGACCTCGGCTCGCCCGACGGAATGGATGGAGACTGGCAATAGCAAAGATTATTAATACTAGCTTTTGTATGTAAACTACTTCAACATCTTACCTGGCAAATGACCCAAAATAGGGGGAAATGGTGCAGGCCCTCACACGCAGAGCTCGCCCAGCCAATCCTGCTATCACTTTGTTTTCTCTCAACATTCTGCTAGAAAGGCATGGTTGCAACCACGGCCACCAGCAATTTCGGACCTCGAGCGTTAGCAATAAATAATATCTCGTCACATTTGAATTCATTCCGCACCACTCGACGGATGTCGGCACGGGTATCGTCCACGCCCGTTCAGCTTACAGATGACAGCAAGACCTCAGGAACCACGCCAACTTCCACCGATGTATTGAAGGCTCGCGTTTCGGAAACGTTGAAGAAGCTGGAAGACTTCTGGAACCGAGTTCAAGTTGGTCGACAGGGCGCGTACTCGGTCGAGCGTCTGGAGAGTCTGGACCACTACTGCAAGACAACGTCACCAACGCGTGTGTTGTTGGTGTGTGTACTCACCCCGACCCCAGCGCTCACCTTCGCTTTGTTGCTCGAATGTTTACCGCTACGACCGCCATCCGAAGGGTGGGCTGCCAATTGGATGTTCTGGATTCGCCTGAGCCTGATGGTCTTTGGGTTAACCTTTGTCGGTGTTTCGGAGCTGGTGCTCTTTCTCCCAAATCTCGACTTCACGAGTAACAAGCGGTTGATTGTGATGATTGGCGCAACAGTTCCCTACATTGGAACCTGCTTATTGGTGGCGAAATTCGTTGGGTTCCCTGTTCCGTTCGTGTGGCAGTACGGTGGCATGACGCTTAACGTATATATTGCTGCGATAACGTTACTCGTGTTTGGCCGAAAGCCATTTGCGAAGAACTCGTCTTCTCGCCGCCATCTCAAGCAATTTATTTATCACTTGGGTGCTTACTGTGCCATGGCAGGGGTCTACCCTCTTTTTGAAATCATTTACAAAATTCTACCTGCGCGGTACCGTGTAGGCGCCTTCATAGCCCTCCCGATCTGGAAATTCGGTGCGAAGCATTTTGTGATGCGCGTCACGCACGAGCTAGAGGATTTCATCCCCGAGATGACCGTCGACTTTTTCAGTGTGCATTATTCGTCTGTGTGTGCATATCTTCAGGTGGGTCGGTTTATCTCTCGATGCTGTTTATTGCAGCAGATGTGGGCCAGGTATTGCTAGAGTTCCATGAAGTGTGCGCCAACGCGAGGGTTGTGCTGAAGCTGCATCGACTTCAAGTTGAATTCATCGATAAGTCAACTACGGACGTTAACTTGGTGACTATGTTGCTTGCCGTAACTCGAAACCCCGAAGCGTTCCACGTGGAATTGATGAAAGATGTACGGCTGTGGGCTTGCCTGCCGCATCCGTTGACAGAAGAGAGAGCTAACAAACTACAGTTGCTGAAAGCCTCGGGGGCCTACATTGAGAGGGGCATTATTTCCAGTCAATTTCGACCATACCGCCAATGGTTTGCTCCTCGGCTTGTGAAAACAGCGTCAATTGTGCCCGAGGCTATACCTCTTGATCCAATGAAAATGCAAGATCCAGCAGTGCAAAATGCTTTAGGTGAAACGTCAAAAGCTTTCGTTCGCCAAGGACTGCAGCTTCTATTCCATTGTGAGTACTTGCTGCTAGTTGAGTATGTGGAGTGTATTGTGCCTGTCATATACGCCACATACAAGTCAGTGCTCGAGTTTTTGCCGAATATTATATATTACCCTGGCGGTGCGGGTAACTGGGGTCATTCGGCACTGATAAATATTTTCGTTTTTACCTCGTTGGAATTTGGATCACTGCTGCTGCTTCACCGACTCTTACGGCGCAGCTTCGGGCTCTCCTCATTCTACCAGCTGGCGTTCGTGCTAGAGGCACAAATGTACCCAATACAGGCGACCATATTCATTGAGATCGTAAACTTGCTGCAGTACAAGCTCGAGCATCTTGGTAAGTACTTGCGCATGGCATATATTAAATGCATACCGTAACAATTTTCCGAGTTAATACTAACGCTGTGCTCCTTTAGGCGCGGATTTTGCGTTTCGTTTCGAGTGGCTTAAGAATCAATAGGAACGAAATCTGCGCCTTTGCTCGCTTTATCCGAGCTTATATCCATGGAGCGTTTTACACAGGAAGGAAAACAACCTGGTGGACGATCGATTCGATATCTGACGAGAATGCTGCGAATCTTCCATTCACATGGCCCGGGTGCATCAACATTTCGTTAGCTGGGTGCAAATAGTCCAACTACCGTAATTTCGCCCTAGTCAGCACCACTTCGCCAATCGTGTTCTACTTTTGATGTGTTCCTGAATTCAGCAGCAACACCTACCACTTCCAGGCCTTCAGTAAAAACAAAAAATATTCTGATGGACTAGCTATCATCGCAATGGTCGGTATCTCAAACTAACAACTAAAACTCGACACGCTTGAAGATTTCCTACTCCTCTTCACCAAGATGACTGTACTCACCGTAGCAGCGTGTTCTGCTCCTGGTATCCATGCTAGCCAGCAGTACCCATTCTCAAACCACGTCCACAATACCAACCATTCCAACCTTATAGAAAATATCGTGGGCGCCGAGCCGCGTATTGCGAGCTATGAACTCGCATCAGCAAGATGAAGGAAAGCGAAGTCACCACCACCACGCCAAGCAAGCAGATGAAGAAAGACAGGCACCCGTCACTCCTGCACCAGCCACCAAGTGTAGGCCACACCAGTTCCCACCAAACTGAGCACGCCGAAAGTCACAGCTGCAGTAACGAAAGTAACTCCTGCACCTACGACTACCAAGCCAAAGACGACAATTCGTTCCCCACCACGACAAAAAAGCTGAAGGCGACATCGACTACTACAAAGTCGACACCCGAGCCGATGAAGACTAAACCGAAGGTGATCCCTGCTCCCACGACACGCAAGCCGAAGGTGACGTCGGAAAATAGTTCGAAGACGGCACCTGCACCAAGCACTCCTTGTCCTGCTATATACAAGTCGGCAAAGCCAACTGCATCGAATTCAGACTCGAAGACGACGCTATTTCGACCGCATCCAAGTTAAAGATGACTTCACCCACCGCTGCCAGCTCAATCAGCGCGAGCAAACCTTCTGCGGCTTCTTAACAGAAGACCCGCAGCTTGGGCGATGACGAAGCCGTGCCGCAAACTCTTCCTCACGACCACAAGCACGGAAACAAGCCTGAGGCTCTTGACCAGCCCTAATCGGTTCCATTTTTAAATTCCTTTTAAGGTACTAACATACCTCGCTTTTCAGCATCATCGTTTTTATTCGCTTGGACGCAGTCCAGAAGCACTAATTATCCGATTTCACAACAGCCTTGGACAAGTAATTTTCGAGCCTCAGGTAGAATTCTGTCAACGGCATAACGAACTGCAGGATGTCTTGCCTTTCTTCAGACGCAGTAATAATGCTCTCATAGTCGCATAACAATTCTTTCAGCGAATCCAGGCTAAGCCACTCAATCGGAGAGCGGCAAATCAAGTTTCCCATCCTTTCCGTAGCTTGACCAAACGTGATGTTAGCGTCCATGTCCGACTTCCCACGCGAGAGATACTTCAAGAACTGCTCGTTTGCTTCATGCCATTGGTTAGCAAAGCCTTCAGCGTACTTCTCGCCACTGAGTCTGAATCGTCCTCATTCATACCACTCCAGCGTTGCTCAACCTCTCTAGCCTTTTGAAGATACTTCGTCATCTTCCACCGAGCCGCAGCGGCAAACTGCAGGCATATCGGACGTCTTAATACACTTTATCTTCGTCACAATTTGCCGCGAAGACTTGCACGCTTGAGCAGCTGCCACGACAGTTTCTTCGAAGTGAGTACGTAATCTACAGCATCAGCAACATAATGTTAGCCATCACTTCACTGCTTGACGAGAAGCACGATAATTCTTAGCCACTTACTGAAGAAGTGCTTTCGGTAACTTCCCCGGAAACTGCGCGTCAAACTTTTCGAGTGTTTCAGGCAGGGAGTCCAGCCACGTAGGAGGGGGAAGTGATGCTTGCAACACGATTTCTGTCCAATTCGATAAAAACCAGCTTGCACGAATGAAGGTTTGCCACTGCGCATCAGTCCAGGCCTTTATACCGCTCACTTGATGCCGCAATATGCAGAACCGACACATACCTCCGAATTTCATCGCCAGCCACTTAATGATCTATTCCCACTTCTTCTTTCGCTTTTTCCTCCTGTTTGTTCACGAATTGGGCGATATCAGCCAAATAGTCTTGAAAGCGATTATCGCAATGAACGAGAAGAGCATTACGGCTTTCATGAATCGATGAAAGGGCTTGAGAACTTCGTTTTTGTTTCTCGTGCATGTCACTGATTTCATCCAAAAGGTTGACGAATTGCAAAATCCACGGACGCCTGAAGGTTTTGTCGTTCTCCCTGGTAGTAATCAGTGAAACCGCGAGCACTATAGCTTCAGCAAAAGCTGCCTCAACCTCGCGTCGACAGGCCCACCTGCTAACTTCGCAATGAACTCCGTAATGGCCGGGTGAAGGAATTGCTTCACTGCCGTAGTCCATTTGCTAATCACGATCGTATCCGAAAATGCCGAATCTCCAGTGCCAGGATTTTCATTTGCGGCTTCGCCTTCGACCACATTCTTTATTCCTTCTTCGGCTTCTTTAGCAGCCAAAAGATAGCGGTCAAGCTGCGTAATCTTTATCGGCAAACTTTGAGTAAGTTGGCTAGAAGTGTGAGTGACTTCGCTGGCATTCACATCACTGCCACTGACCGGACCTGAATCATGATTTATCACATCTCCGTTCCCCACGCAGTTGCCAGACTCGGAGGTACGCTGCGCTCTTTGGGAAAGCATAATTCGCTTGTTGCTATCCGTATCGGTTTCGACACAAGAAGACCGCCTTCTCTTTCTCTTCGCAAGCTGTTTACCCCACACAAACGGAGTTGTTGGAGTGGCGAAAGGGAGAACAGTGGAGCGTTGCTGAGTCGCAATCTCGGTGTCTCCTTCCCTTGTACCAGCCACATTAGCTGGCTGAACACCTTGCTTAAAGCCAATCATTTTCTGCCCAGCGCTTGATACGCAACGCCAACTCCTGTGCAAGGATAAGAAGCAGTGTTAGTTTCTATCCTACATCTCTGTAGCAAGTTTCATACCGACTCGTCAGATACACTTACACCAAGAGCGCTTCTGGTATCCTGTCAGGAAACTGCTCATTGAATTTCTGCAGTCGTTCAGTAGGGGTTGCTCCACTAATCATCTCGAGCGGAATGTCGATCGTCGAAACATCGTCAATCCAGTTTGCCAATATCACTCCGATTTCGTGAAAACGCGCCCACTGGATTTCTGATCGTGGTGTTCCGATGTTCGCATCTTGCCTTAGTCTGTAATCTACACAGTCGCAGATGAACTTGCGTAGCAATGAGATGAGGAATGGGAGCATTGGCTTCTTCTCAACCAAATGATGGCGTTCGACTAACCCCGCGTACTCGGACATGTCTTCGAGGGTATCGCCAAAGTTACTGATACAGTACTCCATCAGTTCCCTGTGGCTGGTTTCCACTTGTCCAAGCATCTGCACAACTGGAGGTATTATTGCGGCATGGAGAATGTCACTGAGCTCCTCCGCGAACTGCAACAGCCAGTAGCGGTCCCGGCATTTGTCCCGCGTTATGAGCAACGACACTGCCAGCATAGTAGCGTCTGAGAATAGTTCAACCTGCCTCCTCGCCACTTTCCCGTTGCGTAAATACGCAAGAACCTTGTAGTGAACGCACGGCACATAGTCCCGCACATGCTGCCGCCACTTGTCGATATCCTGGCTCGACATGCGAGAGAGGACAAACTCTGCATCCATCCTGGCATTCTTCACCTTTTTCCTCTTCTTCGCGGATTGTGCGAAGAAGGTATACTTAAGAAATCCAAGGTTGCGTGACAAAATCCCCCCATCTCCTCCATCAACAACGACCTGCTGCACTTGACTCGAACCATCCGGAGTCGAAGTCGCACTCTCGTCCACTTTCCCACTATCGGCATCTTGCAGCCCAGTGCTGTCGACCTCCATCTTCATCTCTTGGGTGTCAGCGATTTCTACACCCGACGACTTGACAGCCTCATTGTTGTCCGGCAAATCCAAAATTTCATTTTTCACTTGTGGATCCTCAATTTTGACGGAATCCTCCTGATTATTCTCGAAGTCATCTTCCGTCTCAGTATCGGCTTCCTACAATACGAGCATACGCATAATTTTAAGTGTAAAACGTATGAAATGTTAAAAGTTAGCAAGAAAAAGGAGGGATTTAATGGATTGGATACCTCCTCCTCTGGACCCACTGAGCGCTTGTAGAGCGCTAGAAGCTCCTCCGTCGCCGCGTTGAGCTCCCTCCGCGCTCGTTCCACGCTCTCCACCAGCTCTGGGACGGCGGATTCCTGCTCTACGGACCCTCGAGAGGCGGCTGCGAGTCTCACGTGCAGCTGGACGACCCCTGTCACGCGTGAGAGCTGCCGCTCCACGTCGCGCAGCTTGGCAGCGAAATCCATTTTCGGTACTACAGTCGAAGTAGATTTTATCCAAGCCGGATTTTATCCAAGCCGGATTGTATCCGACCCGTAATCGGATAAAATTTTAATCCTTTTCTAGATCCTGCGGATTTTTACCACGACAACAAACTACTTGTACTCAAGTAAACCGGGAGTCGCAAAAGTTCTCTTCTCGCTTGCAGAAATAGAAAATAGCTCAACCTCAAAGACTCATTCATTCCTTATATCTGGTGTTGCAAGCGTGGACATGTCGTTCAAGATAGCAAGTGCGACCCAGGGCAGCTGGACCAGAAGTGCGCGTAAACCGAGTTTGACAACCTGGCAGCGACTGGAGGTGCGGTGGAATGAGATCCAAGTGGGGCGTCAGGGTTCGTACTCTGTCGAGCGCCTCGAGAGTCTGGACCACTACTGCAAAACCACGTCACGCCTTCGAGTTCTCCTCGTTTGTGTATGCACTCCACTGCCTGCACTTACATTCGTCCTCTTGCTCGAGTGCCTCCCACTACAACCCCCATCTGAAGGGTGGGCTGCCAACTGGATGTTCTGCATTCGCTTGAGCTTGATGGTGTTTGCGTTAACCTTTGTAGGGATCTCTGAGCTGCTGCTATTTCTTCCAAATCTCGACTTGACAAGCGGCAAGCGGTTAATCGTGGCACTTGGGTGCGCCGTAGGTTACATGGGGACGTGCCTACTTGGTACAGCGACTGATATCGTTGGGTTCCCGATTCCGTTCATTTGGCAGTTTGGGGGATTATTGCTGGGGATTTATCTTCCAGGGATGCTTCTGCTCGTGTTGGGGTTGGCTCCTTTTGCAAGTAGCTCGCCATTCCGTCCTTACTTGCAGAAATATTGCAAACTCCTTTCTGGCTTCATGGCGCTTGCCAGTGTATTCCCGCTCTACAAAGTTCTGTACGAGCTCGTGCCCGTGGCGTTTCGAGGCAGCGCTCTGATCGTGCTGCCAGTATGGAAATTTGCTGCGAAGCATTTTATATTGTGGCCATCGCGGGAATTTGAGGATTTCATCCCGCTGGTTGTTTCTCTCACCGTTGACCTTTTCAGTGCGCTCTTTGTTTCCGTGTGTCTTTCTACTTCTGGGCCTCTCTATCTTCCATTTCTATTCATCGCAGTAGATTTAGGGGAGTCGGCTTTGGAATTTCGTGAAGTGCAAGCGAATGCGGTTGCTGTTTTGAAGAACCTTCGAAGCCAAGGAGATTCCTCCAATTCGTTTCGAGATGAAGAGGCCAAGCAGCCGGAAAACAGCCCAGAGTATCCCGATCTGCTGGCAAAGATCACTGCTGTGACTCGGAATCCGACGGCTTTTAATGTGGTATCGCTTAAACATACGCGGTTGTGGGCCTGTTTGCCACATGCTATGACAGTTGATCAAGCAATACAATTAGAAAGATTAGAGGCACCGGGTCTGTACGGCCCAAGAGGTCTGTTGTCTTCAAGAAGAATGCGTCGTTCCCTTCGTAGGACCCGTCACCGACTATGGAGACCTAGAAAAAGCGCCTCAATCGTGCCAGACCCCAACAGCACCACGACAAGGTCAAAACAAAGATCAACAAATTCAAACAAAGCTACGGGGATGCAGACTAAACGCGGTGAAAACTCGAGGCGGTTGGCTGTACAGGGTCTACAACTGCTTTTCCATTGCGAATACCTAGCATTGGTCGAGTATATCGAGTGTGTCGTTCCACTAGTTTTTGTCACGTACAAGGTTGTGCTTCATCAGCTTCCGAATGCCGTGTATTACCCCGATACTACAAATGACTGGGACAGCGCAGCTCTCGTGAATATCATGGTGTTCGCTGCCCTTGAAATTGGGTCGCTTCTGCTGTTGCATTATTCCTTACAGCGGAAGTTTGCCTTTTCCCCGTTGTGCCAACTTGCGTTTGCGCTCGAAACCCAAATGTATCTTGTCCAGGCGAGTCTGCTTCTCGAAATTGTGGTCCTACTTCCGTACGAGCTGGTACATTTTGGTAAGTGATTTCCCTCGCTCTGCACTGTATACTTCGAGGTAAGTGCTAACGTTTTGTACCGAACTTCTTAGGTGCGGATTTCACTTTCCGTTTCGAATGGCTCCGTAGCGTGGCCTAACCAATCGTAAGCTGAGCGAAAAGCCTTCCCAAAATCTTCCAAGTTTCATCTACAGGCAGCAATACAACTCTATCGCGACTTTTTCAGCGTCCTCTTTGGTTGTTCCTAACATCGGCCGGGTCGACCTATCTTTCGACGCTATTCATCGCAGCCGATGTGGGAAAGTTTGCTCGAATTCCAAGAAGTGTGCACTACGCAAAACCCGGCTTAAAGCTTCTTCGACGTAAGCAAACACCTCACACAATTGACTTCTTAAACGAGCAAGAAGTTGATAGATATGCTGCTGGCGGTCACTCGAAATCTCAAAGCTTTCCAGGTAGAGGCGTACGGTTCTGGGCGTGTCTACCGATGACAGCAGGTAGAGCAAATAAACTGAAAATGCTGAAAGCTTAAGGCACTCATGGTCAGCGGAGATCTCTCCAGTAGAAGAACGAGTCGATTTCGTCCGTATCGTCAGTGGTTCGACCCTCGTCCCGCACAGCGAGCATCAGTTGCGCCCGCATCCATGGACGACAGCACTAAGGAAGTGATATATGTCAAACTTCCCAGACTTTCGTTTGCCAAGGAATGCAGCTTCTACTGTATTCCATTGCGAATACCTTTTACATGTTATAATCGGACCTCTCGTCTTCGCCATGTACACACAAATCAATCGCCAAGCACTTACCAAACATTGTTTACTATTCTGGTAGTGGAGGCAGCTGGAATCTCTGCGCATATTTTAGTGTTTAAGGAGGGGAGGGAACATTACTTTTTCAACATCGATTCTTACAGCACAAGTTCGCATTCTCTTCACTCTTCCGATTGGCGTTTGTGTTGGAGGCCCAAATGTACCTCATACAAGCGACACTATTCCTTGAAATCGTAAATTTGCTGCAATACAAGCTCGAGCATCTTGGAAAAGCACTTCGAAGTACTGCGTTATGTACTTCTGAAGTAAGTTACGTAAGACAATGTACTGGCAAAACCTAACTTTGCTTTTGAGGTGTTTTTAGTTCGAGTGGCTTTAACCAGCATGATGGATCCCCATAACGGATTTTACGAAATAGAAGCCGGTTTTTTACCCCGCAAGCATGGATAGGAAGGCTACTACAGTGCGCGCCAATACCCCCAAATTTGAAGTACGTTTTTGGCAGTTGCTCAGCCTCCAGAACGAGTTGAGCGCTGCTATTTAGATATGTAGTCCCTACTGTGAGTACTATTAGGGGGTTTGTGCTAACAATCGGGATATCGGACTCCTTAACAGGGCTCCCATACGAAAAACCACTTTTGGCTACTGCGACACGAAATAGTACCATGCACTTTTTTTGGTCAACCATACAAACTTCTATATTAAAATAGAGCTGGTTAATAGGTTGTCAGTCCACCCTTCACCTTAACTACGGCAAGGCACCGGCGAGGCATCGACTCAACTAAGCGTTGCAAGTACTCCTTCTCAATCGACTCCCAGGCTAATAGAATAGGCTTTTCGAGCTCTGCAACTGAGTTGTACTGTCGTCCATGCGCGTAGACACGTGAAGCCATCTTGCCCCAGACGTTCTCGATCGGGTTACAGTCGGGGGATCGCGCGGGCCACTCCATGCGCTTGACGTCCATCTCGTCCATGAACTGCTTCGTCTCTCTGGAGACGTGGATCGACGCGTTATCCTGTTGAAACAGGAAATCCGTGCCGTGATGCTTGTGGGCAAACGGGAGTAAATACTCCGAAAGAGTATGGACATAGTGGCCAGAGTTCTGACGACCGCGCAGATTTGCTAGCTGGCTCTTCCCCTCGGCGCTGAACGCACCCCAGGCCATCACACTGCCACCCCCATTCTGGCGCCGGATGTACGACTGGGCCGGACGGCGCAGGTCCCTCCAGTAGTACTTGTAGCCGTCCGGCCCATTCAGATTAAACTTTTTTTCGTCTGAAAAAATAATGTAATCCCATGTGGCTACAGTAAAAACAATTCGCAATTTTTCTTGCAAGAAATAAGTCAAATACGGTACTTGCCTGGGGTCAGGATGTGCGTCTCCGCCCACAGCATCCTTTCCTGCTTGTGCGCGGCCGTAAGAGGCAATGTCTGGTCCATCTTAGTGTAGACAAGAAAGTCCACGTCGTGCAGCAGCCTCTGCACCGTGCGGACAGAGGCCTTGCAGCCGTACTTCGACTTGAGCTCTGCCGCCGTGTGCGCTCCCGTAGCTGCAGCCCTCACAAGCAGCCTGGTTTCCCTCTCGCTGAGAGTCCCCTGCCGTCCTGCCTTGCCTGCCTTGCCCATGTCTGTGTCGGTCTGTGGCCCTCTCTCCTCTGCAACGGCCCTCCTCAAGCTGGTCCGTGCGCGGCCAGTTCGGCGCTCAATCTCGTGTAGCGACAGCCCCGCGTCGGCCAGTCCGACGATCCACCAGTGCTCTTCCTTGCTCAGGGCCTTGCCGCGGCCCATTTAATAATGAGAGCAAGGAGGGAGGCCCCGGGCGCGCACGACCGCTGATCACAATGCGCTCTGTGCCATCCGTTTACTAGCTACTGACCTTCACTATTTTAATATAGAAGTTTGTATGGTTGACCAAAAAAAGTGCATGGTACTATTTCGTGTCGCAGTAGCCAAAAGTGGTTTTTTGTATGGGAGCCCTGTTAAGGAGTCCGATATCCCGATTGTTAGCACAAACTCCCTAATAGTACTCACAGTAGGGACTACATATCTAAATAGCAGCGCTCAACTCGTTCTGGAGGCTGAGCAACTGCCAAAAACGTACTTCAAATTTGGGGGTACTATTGATTTGGCGCGCACTGTACAACACCCAATCGGGGACAGCATCACGTGCCAACAAAATAATCTGTAAGCACGACGTAAAATCGCATCAAGTACAAACGCTAGTTGATCTGGTAGGGCTCGATGTATTGTATACTGGGAGTAAAACAAGGCTGTACACCTCGATACCATTTTCTTCGATTCCTGACCCAGCTGAGCGTGCGTTTGCAGTCCAAGCTAATGTGAAGGTTCAAAACTCCAAGAAGACAGTTCACACTGACCTGAATTTCGTCGCATACATAGCTCATCAATTGCTCCATCTGCAGGAAATTCAAATTGAGCGGACCGACGGAATCTCAGCCACGATAGTTGCAAGGGCGCTCGAGCCTTTCTATCCAGAGCGGGCGTGTTGGAAACGGCCGCAATCTTACTCATTTTTTTTTAAGATTTTCACTTGATCGCCGTTTGGACCTAGTTCTAAGCAAACATGCAGTTTTATGAATTCAGACGGTGGAGCCACTCGAATCGAAGAGTAAAATCGGCGCCTACAGAGGGGGGAAATGGTACACAGACTGTTAAAAGCACCGAGACTGGAAAATCTTCGAGTGAGAGAATACTGACCGAGATGCTCCAGCTCGTATTGCAAAAACTTCGAAGTATTTTTTACTTCTGTACTATTGAAGTACTGTAGGTGAGTATGCATTCACATTTGGTCTATCTAAAGGTTTGTGGTTGGTTTCTCTTTACAGGATAACCCAGATGTATGCACTAGATGCACGTCATCAGTGAAGGTGGTAAGCAACCATAATGAATGGTGGTGGAC
This sequence comes from Phytophthora europaea, assembly GCA_030463285.1. Lineage (NCBI taxonomy): Eukaryota > Oomycota > Peronosporomycetes > Peronosporales > Peronosporaceae > Phytophthora > Phytophthora europaea. The sequence goes on from JAHQIV010000539.1 coordinate 15,279, forward strand.
AAAAATGTCGGCACATATTTTGATATTACTGCAAAATCGTTTTGTACTCCTCCTCGAGCGGCTTGCCCGATACTGTTTTGCCTTGGAGCATCATCAGTAGCTGCTCACTGAATGCCGAACCTCGCTGCTTTTCTCGTCTGCAATAATAAGTGGTTTAAGTTAATGACATAAGAGTTAGATATCTGCCTCGTCACGAATTACTTCAACTGGGCCGCCCAGTCAGGGCGTACCTGATGTCTCGTTCCAGCATCTCCAAATCGTTTGCCCTCTTGCCAGCTGCGCGAATTTCCGTTGCTTCTGGAAGCTGAAGCGGAGTTACGTTATGCATCTGCAGCTTTTCCGGAATGTGAGCCAGAGGAGGGTCCAAGAGATTGAGCATGTCCACATTTCCATACCAAGATCGCCAATTGGACTGTGTTTTAAGTGACTCCAGGAACGCGTTCTTCTTCACAAACGATGCTCTCCTTTTCGGCGAAGCTTTTTCCAGCCCACGAGGTGGAGTTGGGATATCATTGTCATCACTGCTACAATTGTTATCATCGTCATCATCCGAGAAGTGAACTTTCTTGACAAAATTGGCACAGCCCTTGGACAGAAACCACGAACTTAGCGGCGTTGTTGACAGCGTTCGAGGTGCAGAAGTTACAGTGGTAGAAGGAGGTACCAACCCAAAAGACGCACCCCAAGCATTTCGCGGTCGTGACGGCAGGGCCAGTTCCGCCGACAGCCCTCCTCGAGAATCGCCAGTTTTCGCCATTTCGCCATGCATCATTTTTTGCACGTACGAGTGACTGTCCATCATGATGTCAACCTTCCTAGACCTCGAGGAAAGACGATCAGTCTCGGTCTCTTTCGAAGCTGTGGTACTGACCATCACTCCCACCTTGAGAACAGGCTTGGGCTGACTGGTTACATTCGACGAGGTATCATCCATACGCGCCGAAAGCTTTTTCTTTGCAGGAGTCTGCGCCACGTTTTGAGCAACAGGAACAGCCATTTTCACCGGTGGCGTTAATCGCCCCGGGGGAGTTGTCGATTCCTTGTGTGTGTCCTTGAATGTAACCGGTGTGTCCACTGGTCCCTCACTGTGAGACGTAGGTATTGCGGATCCCGTCTGTAAACTCGATACTTGATCTGAAGAGCGGCTTGGTGGGTCAGTGGAAGGCTGCGTATGGGACTCAGATTGTCTTGCAATAGAGGACTGAACGACAGCGGCTTTCATTGTACTAGCACCCTTTTTGGCGGGCGGTTGCAGGACAAAGGAGTTCACGGACTCCTGGTCAGTAGAACGCCGCCGTTTAAACCCACCACTCGGCAACGGTGCAGGGCTGGTGACCGTCACTTTTACCGTCTCGGACACAGCGAGTTTTGAGGTTTCTCGAGTCGTCGGAGTGGCGACAATGGCATCAGCTGGTGTTGATGGACGGGCATGTACAGCGCCGGATGCTGGGGTTGGCACTGATCCCTGAGGTTCAGATTTGTTATGGGCAACTCTTGCTGTGGTGGAAACTGAACCGGTGGAATCACGATGTGCTGGTTCTGGAGAAACTGCAGGAACAATTTCACGAGTCGGTGCTGGTTTTGAGACTGCGGCCTTATCACCAGTTGCGGTCGTAGAGGTGATCATAGCAGCAGCTTGGGTTATTCCACGCTTTGTAGCCTTGTGAGAAGTGGCCACCGCTACATTCTCAAATGATGTTTCGGGAGGTACGTCACGATTCTTGTTTCCTTGCCCACTGCTTTCCGGCAACTGCTGATTCGCTGATGACTTCTTGACTGATGTGTCCACCTACGACAACAGCAAAAACGCAGCAACATCAGACACAATTCCAGACAACTGCACCAGTTAGCGAACCAAGAAGTACCTGAACAATCGTGAGCGATAGCGTCGCAGTTTCCGCCTTCACCGATGTAGTCACAGGTGACATGATCTCAACGGCGGACTTGTGCTCCTGCTGCACCGCTGTTTTTGCTTGCAATTTCTGAGCAGTCACTTGATTTTCTCCATCCGTCGTAGCAGAGTCCTTCGCTTGCAAATACTTAGCAGCTACTTGAGATTCTCTTTTTGTCGCGGCAGTAGCAGCCTTGATACCAACAGGAGCTTCCGCCTTCGCTTTCATCTTCTTAACAATCTTGCGTGGGCTAGCAACCACGTCACTCTTCGGCGATGCAGTAGTCAACGCCACTCCACTCTCTTTCTGCGCACGCTTCTCCTGGGCCGCGCCCCCCCACTACAAAATAGCCACATCGTCAGCAGACCAACGTTACACCAGCACACATCTCTCCTCCTCCCACCTGTGCGATCTTCCGCTTGGGACTCGTCGTCGTCGGCTTCAAATTCTTCCCCTTTGCAGCCGCAGACGGCGACGCAACCGAGGAATGTCCCACCACTGCCACCGTCTTCTTCTCCTCGCTCTGCAGCCCCGTAGAGGCAGCAGCAGACTCGTTCTCGTCAGCGACGAGGGCATTTCTCTTCCTCTTCTTCTTCTTGCCGCCCGTGAGCGACACAACGTGGGGCTTCGCCGCTGCAGCAGCAGCTGGAGAAGGCGTCAGCACCGCCACGTTCTTCGTCTTGGGCGACGCCCCACTGGGGGCGGCGACAGTGGGCGACTTCTTGTGCTGCTTGTCCGTCTCCAGCGCCGCCTGCTTCTTCACCAGCGCGTGGGCCGCTGCCCTCTTCAGCCGCATGCGCTTAGCCTTGGACTTGGTCGTCGTCTGGTCGTGTGGACCACCATAGGCAGCTTTCGCCTCCGTGTGGGCGCTGGAAGTCGCGGCCTTGGACACGGCCACCACTTGAACGCTGGCGCTCACTTTCTTCCCGCTGTGGTGCGGCTTCTTGTGCCCGGTTTGAGCAGCTTGGGCTTGAGATTGAGCTGCAGCAGCTGCTGCTGCCGCCTTCTTCTTGGCAGCCTTCGCCTTCTTGCCCTTGCCGCGGCCCCCGCCGCCTCGTCCGCCATCCATGACTTCGTCTTCGGATCGGAGCAAAATGACGGTAAGGATGAAATGTACCCAACAAAAGGTACATTTTGGCTACGATAGAGCACACTAGAGAGATTTCGGAGCAATTCCTTACCCTTTCATTAGCCTAAGTTCGCACCCGATGTGACCCTTTTTCGCCCTCTCCTCTGTGATTTTCCCCAGATTTCATCAAATCCAGGGAATTCCTTCCCTACCTTTACCTTCTATCTTTGATTTTAATGAACTTAAAAGTTCAGCCCCAAATGTCGACTACATACAATAAGTAAGCATCTTGTACCTTTCTAAATGAATTCAAATAAAATCACATTCACTTAAGCTTAATGCGAGGGTGACCCACTTCTGATATTCAGGTGTCGATCTACATGTACTATCGTGGGGCATCAAAATACACAGGTTTGTGACCCTGAAGTGTCCACAATGTCATTGCTATATTAGAGAGCCTGTGCAACAGCTCCAAAGACAGTGAAAAACAGCAGTGAAAGCAATCAGATTAGACAGGTCAATTTGTGACTGTGGTGGTGTGCAGCTGTCACTTTTCAACTGCGATCAATAGACAGCAGCATTAGCTGTAGCTCGGACGACGAGGAGCTCGCGCTTCTCGTCCTTCTGAATCGCAGCGGTACGCAGTGCCGATCAGACCGGTTCAACTTCATCAGCCCGCGTCTGCGGCCGTCTGGAGGTCGAAATTCCGCTTCGACATCATCATCCACCTGAGCGGACCTATATGTTAGTCAATCCTCGAAGTGTTTTGGACTTGCGCCTCCCAGTGTGCATGAGTACCTACACAGCTAAAAGCGTTTTGCCTGGATAAAGCTGTTCATTTCTCTTATTCTTTTGTATTAGTGATTTTCTCCATGAGCGTAGCCATCATGGACATCTGAGTTGACAGCATGGTCATAAATCTCTCACTACGCTCGCGATCTAACTCCAACCTGTACTCCTCAAGTGCAAGACGGCATTGTCGTCTGCTTTCTCCTGCATGTGTGCATCATACTAAACAATAGCAAGTTAGCAGTCAAGTTACCAGTGTGAGTATGTCTGTACAAATTAAAACCTCTCTCTCTCTCTCTCTCTCTCTCTAACTATCTATCTATCTATCTAACTATCTATCTATCTATCTATCTATCTATCTATCTATCTATCTATCTATCTA